>CAUYLG010074459.1:0-79706 GCA_963573385.1 Cacajao melanocephalus | reverse complement strand
GTATATATAATATATTATAATATATAATAGTATATATAATATATTATAATATATAATATATAATGTTATAATATATATTATATATTTGACATATAATTTGACATATTGTTATAGTATAATACATATAAATCAAAATTTGACATATAATTATGGTATAATATATATTATAATTTATATAATATTTTATATTATACATAGTATAATTATATAAAATATATAATATTTATGTATTGTACTATAATTATATGTCAAATTTTGATTGTCTATCACCCATTATATATTATACTATATTATATATTATATGTTATATTATAATACAGTATAATATATAATGGATGAGAAGTAATCAAAATTTGACATATAACTTATATACGTAATATATATAAGCCAGTAAGCATATATATACAAAGCCAGTAAGAGTATATAAAGGCAGTAAGAATATATATATATATATCTATACATATGTATAGATATTTCTCAGAAATTATTTATTTCATGTGTTCAAATGAAACTGAAACAACTAAAGGCCTTACCACATGTTTCCATTCATAAGGAAAGATCCACCGCATCTTTCCATATTTTCAAGGTAAAGAGAAAAACTGAAGGCTTTGCCCCATTTATTACATTCATAGGATCTTTTACCAGATATAAGACCTTTCATGCTTTTGAAGGGAAATGAAAGGACTAAAGTTTTATGTATATACATATATATATCATATATATTACTATATATAATGTATATATTACACTTTTTTAATGGGATGAAGTATTCTTTTTCTTGAAAGGATGTTTATTTTGTTATCTTTGCTAATAAACAGTTGTTATCAAATTTTTAAAAAAAAATTTAAAAATACAAAAACATGTATCAGGTTTTTGTAAATTACGTCTTTCAACATAATGAGATGCTACTTATCATCCTGCACTTTACTGACAAAAATTTATTTTCAAGACTTCCTTATGTAACAATAAATTCATTTATTTTCCTGAAAGCTTTTGGACAAATAAGACTAGGATTTCTTTGAAATCAATTTTGCTTTTAAGCCTATAACACATTTGAATGTTTTTTCATATTCATAGCTGTATGCACACAAGGTATAAAATTGGTAACTTATAAACTTTAAGCTTGTTGCAGTATATAAGAAGAAATTGTCTGGACTTGAGACAAAAGAACGTGAATGCCTAGAGAGACATACACATTCAGATATAAACACAGACATTAACAAAATCCATCCCATCATTACATAATATTTAATTTACCAAGTTTGGTATACTGTATTAGTGTATTCAATTAACTATTTGTCAACTTCTGGTTCTATTACTTTATCTAATATTTTAATCGTATCTATAGGTATAACTATGCAAATAAATTTCTTTATGACATTTTTTATTGACTCAGACTTGCTCTTTCCTATGAACAAGAAGTTACAGTTCTTTTTTTTTTTTTTTTTTTGGATAGTAGAATTTTTAAACAATGCCTTGAACCTTACTCTCCTAAAGGAAAAATGAGCTAAGCATACTTAACAGTAATTGAACCAGACAGTTCTGTACAAAATCATGGCGAATGTGCATTCTAAATAGGAAGATAATGGTACAAGCATATTGCATAGAATACGTAAGTGGAGCCTTGGAGGTCATAGAGTAGAAGCATACCAATTGGACTAAGTATCCAACTAAACTGTTTTTCGCTGTCTAATTGAAAAGTGATCACAAGGAATCAGGAAGGTTTAAATTGTAAGAGCTCTCAGTTTAAATCTAATAATAAAACAATGTTATTTAGGTATGCTAAATAACATGTTCTAGAAGGAAGTTTTCCAGAAATTCAAAATCCTCTTTGTGTTTACATTTGGATCCTTTCTGGGTTTCTCTCATGGTTGTTAAGCGCATTTCCAAGCTTTTAGTTAATAAAAGAAGCATGTTTATTTAAATCAAATGTGAACATTACAAATGTATTTGGAAATCTTTTCTTAATCACTATGTTTCCAGTGAAATAAGCTCATCCATTCATTCACTACTTTTGGTGAATAATTTAGATAATTAAAAAAAAACATGAAACATTGGCATAAATAATTTCATCCATTCACTCATTGCTTTTGGTGAATAATTGAGAACACTTAAGGAGAACTGTGTATCTGCCTAAATCGTGCATATTCATTATCCCCTCATCTAAAAGATATCACTTGCAATCAATGCTACTTACGCTTCATATTTGTAGTAAGACTTGATTCCTATGTTGATTCTGTTCAATAATTTAAGAGTTTAAACACTGCTAAAAGAAACTATAGCGAGAAAAGGGGAAGAATATTGCTCTTTCAAGAACCTATTCAGGGTACCAAACCCATACTTTGCCCTTCTGCCAACCATTCTTTTCAGGCATCAAGACAGCCCTTAAAATACAGACATAGAAGATCAAGAGGCACCATGCATGGTTTCATCAAAAGCAGCATGTGTTCAAACTCAGCTTCTCCCTAGGCTAAATGCATTCTTCCCTTTATGAGACTACAACTTTCAAATTGGCTTTAAAAGAACTATTCAGTCTTTGGATAAATGGAATCGGGCAAAAAAGGGTAGTTTCTCTTTCTCCAATTCTTTTAGCCCCCAATTCTTTGCAACCTTGAGAAGAGACCAGAGAATGTTAGATCCTGAGGTGTCTGGCTGCAGACAAAAGATGAGCCTCCTAGGCCCTAAGCAATGAACCTCCCATCACACACACACATACCCTACACAGATTGTGCTCTCTCAGTGTTTCTGGAATAATTCCATAAGGCCCTATTAAGAGTTTGCTTAATCAGAGAAAATATCAAAGCGTTTAATTGTTTGCAATTCTTCTGAAGTTGCAGAAACCAACAGCCAATTAGTACTCAAACTTCTCTTTTCAGATGGGAAACTAAATCTCTTTTTAACATAAACTTTTCTTACGGTTTTTTTTTTCTTGGAAACACACTTTGCAACCCAAATCACATTTAGAATACAATGATACAGAATATGAAATGATATTTTTCTGCAAACTACCATCTTTTCTGGTTCATTTTCAAGATCTTTGATATTTACATATGACCTTTCCATTTTTATTAACAGTTTATTGGATTTTTGCATTCCAGCCAGCAGAAGAGAAAGGTAATTTACAGAAAGATTTGACAGTTATACACACAGCTATAAACCTCAGTCCATTAACTTATTTCTTGTGTAACCTTTAGTCAATTCTACCAAAACATCCATATAAGCATATACCTTTTTTTGTTTATGTTAAAAAGGTCTCATTATAGGACTCTATTTATAGAATGTCAAAAACAAAAGAAAATCATTTTATAGTGTCTCCTTATGGATTGCAGATGTTTATGGCTTTTATTTTTTAAGGCACACAAGTAAAAATCAAATATATTTATGTGCTGCTCAGATTTCCATTACATGTGAATGGATACATATTTGGCATCTTTTATTTATTTGGTTAATTTATAATTATATATTTGATAATTGTAATATTGTTTTAACTATTTAAATAGTGGCTTAGAATAGTTCTACATATTCATTGCATTTTCTGAAGCAATACATAATGTTGTTTCTTTGTAAAACATAAGGAAGTAATTCTAAAATTTATGTTAAAGGTTATATTTGAGTCTTAAACTTTGTTAAAATATGTCTTTAGAATATAGTCATTATGTAGCTTCTTGAAGCCCTGAAGTTGATAAACTTTTGCATAAATATATGGACAAAATTGCATTCCAGCAAAATGAAAATGTTGTATTATTTGGTTTTTGCACAGAATGGATGTTTCTAATTAAATATTAATATTTAAATGCATGGCATAGCACTCTAAATGGATTTTTGTACCACTATGCCCTGAGTCATTTCTTTTTGAAAAAAGGCACCAAAGAGAAACTGTCAAACAAAAAAGGGGAGTCAGAATGAAGAAAAATGTATTTTTAAAAAATACAAATCTTGTTTTATTATTTGTAAAATATCATAAATTGGAATGCTTTCTCCAAAACAATTGAAAGCTAAATAATGTGTATTCATATTACCTTCACTATAGAAAAAAAATTAAAAACATAAAATATAAACATTTATTTTTAAAAAAATAAAAGGAACCAGGTGTGGTGGGAGGTGTCTGTGGTCTTGGTTACTTGAGAGGCTGAGGTAGGAGGACTGCATGAGTTTAGGAGTTCAAGGCCAGCCTGGGCAACATAGTTTTACTACTATGTCTTAAAAAATATGGTATGTATTTATTTGAGAAAGAAATGGAATTGGTAGTAAGAATAAACTGTAAGAGGTCTCAATTTGCCTCTATATCCTTTGTATGTAGAAAGGGAGTGATAATTGAAATATACTGATGAAACTTGAAAATTACCAAGTATCTACGTTAGGACCAGTTCAGCTACATAACCATGGTACTAGGAAAATGTGCACTAATAAATTATTAGTGATTGTAGCATGCTAAAGCCTTTCTACAAGGTCCATGAAGTGAGTATAAAATGCATAAAATAATAAATTATTTTCTAGAAAATGAGTTAAACTTGGGGTTTTCTGGAATTCTTAGGGAAACTGATTCCTGTTTATATATTATAATTTATAGAATTGTAAAGAAGTAAGTTTTGGGTACTGGCATATTTCTGTGCTGTGTATTAAACAATAATGCCAGTTGACTTTACAAAACAGAAATGAGAGACATATTTACTCAAGAATAGTTTTTCACTGTACTTCATCTCTTTTATTTCTGCTTGCCCTCTTAAAGAAATGGAAAAGTTCCATAGTGCCATCTGGTGTCAATTAAGGAAACAGCTTCCTTCAAGCAGTGCTGGAAAATTTCTCCAAGCCCCAAGCTCAGACTGTTGTTCTTAAAAGCTGAAAAGGACTTGAATCTGATTATGTAATATATGTTTATGTTCACCTTTACCCTATTATCTTTCACCAGAAAAATTAAATTATTATCTTTCTCCAGAGAAGGATATGTATACTTATTAGTTTATATTTAAGCTTAAGAAAAACCTACTTGCATGTGTGGAGATTATATATTTAAGATTAGGACATATATGTATGTATGTTCTAAGTCTTTACCAAATTCCTTATTGGTGTGTTATCAAGTTTTCTTAAAATTTATGATTATATATTACGCTATGATTTACAAAAGTTATGATTTATATATTACATAAATCTTATATATAAGATTAAAGACATATATACACATATATATGTGTGTGTGTGTGTGTGTGTGTGTGTATATATATATATCCTAAATATTTACCAAATAAACTTATAATTTCAATGGTGCCTGGCCAGCATATGCTATTTTTGACAATATTTATTATTTTTTTTGTGTACAGTTCCTTTAAAAACTGGTATTTTTTTTTCCTTTTCTTACATTATACTATGCTGATAGTTTCCTTAATTTCTAACCCTTTATTCTTTCCTCATTTGGGGTATAGTGCAAGATTTTTTGTCTTCACTTGCTCTCTCATTGCTTCCTCGGTCATTTGAAGGATGTTCAGGCTCAGAAAACCATACCCCTCATGAAGGCCTCAGAAGTAAAATTTTCTCTGACCTTCTGTGCCCTCCTCTCTTTTAGTTCCATTTTCCCTGGAGGCCAGCCGTGGAATCTAGAGTCCCTCTTTCCCAGTGTGAGTCATAGAAACTGGAGCCCTTTTACCCCAAAGCCAGCCATAAAGCCTACAACTTTCACTTCAACTTGCCCTCCAATTTCTGTGTAAAAACTGATCATAAACAAATTATCTGACCTACTTTGTTTGACTGTTTGACCATAGTTCGTAAGACTCCTATTCCAGAGAGGGCCTTGCCCCACATCTAGGAGGAAGTGCTTAGAGAGGTCAAGAAGAATGTAGACACAATTATGAATATAGGTTTTGCTCCGTTTCCCAACTCAGTCTATTAGCATTATACCATACTCATTTTGTCCAGTCATGTTTCTACAGGGTTACCATACTTTGTTGAAACTAAGCATAAAAATGGCCAATTTCTCCTGCATCTTTGAGTCTTGATTTTGCAGGCTCCTGCGGATACATTTTAAATAAACTTAATGCCTTTTTTCCAGTTAATCTGTCTTTTGCCAGCTGAATTTCAGGGATCCTTCAGAGGGCAAAGGGGGGAACATTCATTCCCTTTAGCTCCGACAAAGCTAATGCTCTGTTATGTATGTCTTCTGTCACTTTCTTATACCACATGCATTAATGTCACAAATTAAACATTGCATATGATATAAGTGACTTCTAGAGGTTCCTTTTAAGGCTAAAATTTTAATTTCCGACTTTATCAGATATCACTAAGAAGAAAGAGTCTTCAAGAGTCTTCTATTTATGCCTACTGTTCCATTATTGGAACTCTATGCATGTGAGAGTTATTTACATCCTACTGCTCAAGGTTATCCTCAAGGTCCGATTCAAAAAATTGCAACCTCAGACATAAATGGGTTAAATCCTGTAAAAACAGAAAAGGCCAAAATCATAGTTCCTCATGTTTTATGACATTTAAACAAAACCACTGTTTTTCTCCAAATATAGTACTGACTTTTGTGTGTCATCTGAATTTTTATTACTGTTAGAGAAACCACGCAATAATTAATCATTATATATAGTACATGTCCCCGAGTGTGTGTTTTATGCATTTCTAAGAAAAATAATTTTTACATAAGTCAACAACAGGAAAGTAACATTTTTATGGGATCAACATGTTCTCCAAATTAATATTTATCTCTTTAAAGGCTTCTGACCAGTTACTCTTTACATATGGACTGAACCTTATAAATAGCATTAATCACTGTTTGCACATTTCTCTACATATAAAAAGAAACCACATGGCTTATTTCAACATTGCTTAGGTAATTTATATCTGAGGCTGAAAATGTAAGTAAATGCTTCTCAAAATACTAACCCTCACAAGCAATGTGGTTCCTCTATTAGTATTGTTTAGAAATCTTAAACCATCATGACCTGATTAAATACTGAACACTTAAATGAATCAAGTGTAACTGGCTGAAATATTAAGTTACTGAACAGTTATATAGTATTCTTTTGGCTTATTTTGTTTTTTAAAACACCCATAGACTAATCATGCAAACCAATTAGCGAACTTCAAACAAGTGAGTAAATAATCCAAAATGAATACCATATAATCATTTGTCATATATACTCAAATGACTTGTAAATGTCAGTAAAGCAAAATTGTGAGAGAGCATTTTTTTAACGTCTATAAAATACTGATTTCTAAATTTGGTCTTAAATGAAGAGTTGACCTGGGAGACACTACAAAGAGGTCATTCAAACTTGTTAGGAATGGAGCACTCAGTCAAAGCTAGATCCTGTAAGTAGGAGTACATATAGAGTATTCAGGAAAACTGAGAACTACCTAATTATAGCAGAAAGCTAATTTAGCAGAACAACAAATGTGCTCATGTGGCATTTCTCATGGGACCAGTGAAGTGATTTAGAAAGAGAAATGACCTATTTTTCATATTTAAAAGATCTTCTCTCTGTGTCCTTTTAGCAAAGCAGTAACCCTGGTTGAAAGCATTTGTGTCACTAAAGCACTTTTATAGGTATGTGCTGCAAAGGCACATGCATTGCATTAAGCAGCATCAGGAGTAAAATCTGAGAGGCATGGATCACAGATGTGTGGGAAGAGAAAGTTGAGTGTTGACTTTAATGGCTAGAGCTATATTTACTGGCATCCGGAAGTGAGCTGTGGGGGCTAATAGATGAAGGATAATGACCACAAGTGTTGTTATAGCCTACATATTAGTGATGACTCATCTCTGTTACTAAGTAGAGTTCTAGAGAGATATTGTATGACAGAGTGAAGTTAGTCTGTTCCCTGGCTTGCTCTTAAACCAAAAAAAAAAAAAAAAAAGAAAAAGAAAAGAAAAAAAAAGCCACGGAACAGTTATTTGAAGGCATCAATCAGTATACATATTAATACTCAATTAAGATGATCTGCAAGTCGCAAATCTTTGCCAAAACTACCAGGTTGGAAAATAATAACATGTATTTTATTACATGAGTAATTGCAAGTGGTATTTTTCTGCTGAAGACAGGTATGAAATAATTATTTCTTATCTTGTGCCAATGCTATTTCAGCACAAGGATTTATTTATGGCTACAAGAGAATAACAATGGAGGATAGAAGTTACTGGTTCAAGAAGTCTCTAGGCATTTATATTTTAATACTAAGACCCAAAAATGAAGACTATATGCTAATGCTGAAAGATGTACCATAATTCACTTTAATGCAGAGCATAATGCAAAACTATGTCTTCATACACAGAAAGTACTGACAAATGAGGAAATAAGGCTGGTGATGTCGTTGGCTATATATTTATCATTGTATTTATTAAATGAAAGTATGCAACTTTGTTAGCAATAAAGATCAGGGTAGATTTGAAAGATACTCATAAGGCAATACAAATTACATACATATGTGCATTAAAAACCAGAATCTCATTCTTTGCCTTATTCAATTGGTGAAATATTTCATTTCCTTTAGGGAAATGAAATTCAAATATTCCCATAATGTAAGACTGTGCTTCTCTGCAGTTCCTTTCTGATTGGAAACATAAAGGTGACAACTCTTGAATTCCAGAGAAGGTTACACTATATATTTAGAATAATGGAGAAGTTCTGGAAATATTCTAAATCACCTTGGAATATTAAAGCAACATTATTCACTTCAAATGCCTATTATCCAAAGAATATAAACGAAGTGACAGCTGCCTAAAGAGGTTGGTAAATTTTAAACTTTTCATCACTTGCCTCTGGTCAATCTTTTCTGAAATAATTCAAGCTAGAGTTAACCATCTAAGCAATCATTTACATTCTTGGATTCACTCAGAAAATGCTCATGTATAATCAACCTAATTCTTTAAGAATGTTTTAAAGGCATAATGATACTGAATATTTTAAACTAGATCAGAGTACTGTACTGTGTTGCAATGCTATAGCACCTTTCAAATTAGATTCATGGGTCACTAAAACTCATTATTTAAAGATTAGAAGTCTCTGTTATAGATCAGCATTTTATAGATGAGGAAATCTTATCAATCTATACAAAGAAGCTTATTTAAAATTATAGAACACTGGAAACCAAGAAGAAAAGTCTATAGATATTTTTAGAAATTGTATCTGTCCTTCAAAGTGTATTTATAGTAGTTTATATATAACCTTTTCCCACTAAATCAAGAGTGATTTCAAACACGTTTGCAATTTTCACCAGCAACTACACCTGACATCTTCGTGGTTAGCCAGTGTTTGCTTTATAACCTCTCAAGCCTCACCTTCTGCCATGCTTCTTGTATTTCTTGGGAACCCAGCGATTGTAGACTTCCCTGTGTTCCTTGATCACGCCATCTCTTGGCTCCATCTCATCATTTCTTCCTGGAAAACCAACTCTTAAACTTCTTCTTTATAAATTAGGTCTTCATTTATGTATTATTATCATTAAAGAATCTTCCTTTGACACTCCTAAACTAAGTTAGACACCCCTGTGAAATAAATTTTTATCCCAAACTGCCCCTTTAAAAACATACAGCCTCAGACTGGGTCTATCATAATCCCTTGGGCCACTGCAAATGAAACCTCAGGAATTCAAACTATTCCTTTAATTTCTCTCCAGAGTATTTATATTATCTACCCAATAGTTTATTTATTTCTTTGTTTTTGTTCATCTGTGTCCATCCAGCCAATATTAGTCCTGTGAATTCACATTTTGGTTACTTCTATTGGTTTTAAAATAATCACATGTTCGTGGAATCTGATTACCCTATTTTTATAGCAAACCTTTGCGGTTGAGGTCTCTTGTGTTTAACCTGTGAAAGCACCATCAATTGTGAAGGGCAATTTACCCAGTAAACAACTTTACAGCTATCCACTATTGGTTCCAACTATAGAGCACAGAGTATTAGCCCAAGCCAGACTGACACATAGCAATTCAAGTAGAGAGTGTATCCGTTCTGCCATTTCAACTTAACAAAAAGCAAACAAAGCTGTAAAGAACCATATTTCTCCTGGCGTATAACAAAAAATATTAAAGATGAGGCAACTCTTTCTTTTTTAGGATATGCATATAAATTCATCCTATTTATCTAAACTGTAGAATATATTTAAAAGGTAAGTTTTATTTATATGCATATATGGATTCATACATTACAAGTTTTGGCCAAGTTTTAAAGGAAAATTTATTTTGTTTGATTGATTCATTGTAAATGAATATGTGTTTTTGCTGTTTCAGTGGTATTCTGTATGCAATTCTCAATTCTATTGAAATAATCAGGCCTTAGAACAAAATTACAGAGCAATGAACCATGTTGGAAATTATCCTGCATATTTCATGATATTATGTAAAAAGCTATTTGATTATACTAGCTTTTTAATTTCAACTCTTTAATTCAAAATTAAAATCATAATTGAAATTTCTTCCATATGATTTAATAACAAAAGCAAAAAAAAGCTTTAGTGCATTTAGAAAACTACAATGGGCAGTAGCACAAATGGAAACATTTAAAAGTTTTGACCAAAGTAATTGTAAAAATCTTGACAAGCCATCACTAATAAGACAACATTGAAAATTGGAAGAAGAATCTTACTTTAATTCATTACCTGAAAATGCATTTATTGAACACATAGTGTGTGTCAAGTACTCTCCTATATACTTGGAACATAACAATAAATAAAATGGAACAAAGATCTCAGCCTCTGACATCATGCAATAAACTGAAAAAGGTGAAAGTGATTACCAGAAGAAAGCAACATTTGGAAGGAGAGTTGAAAGAGGCTAAACTCACAGTACATGCATGGCAAGAAATCTGCTGAACAAAACAAATTACCCAACACTTCCAGAATGACTCACTGCCTTGGGGAAATACAAAACAGAACACAAAGCAGATGAAAAAAAAAAATCACTGAAAACTGCAATCATAACAACTACAAGAAAAATGATACTGAGAAAGAGAAACTCAGTAAAAATATTGTAATAGAACCAATCCTATGCAGCACACAAATTAGATTTCCCAAGAAGCCAGACAGGAAAAGCCAAATGTTGACAAGGAAAATGATGCGCCAGGATCAATCATCCAGTTTAAACAACAGGCGTTTCTGCGATGATCTAATTTTCAGAATAAATGTCTTTAAAAGATTTAAGTCATACAAGTAAAATAAAATTTCACTGACTAAGCAACCAACTACCTGAAAATGAATAAAGCTCAGTCTAGAATTCACAGCAAACCTGGCACCCCAAAAGTGTTTACAAGAAAATAATTCATAAATACTTTTCCTTAACTGTTAATTTTAGCGTACATATAGGGCATACATTTTGATGTAGAAGAATATATATATATATAGCCCCCAAATGCAGCTCTCTTCCAAAACACAACAGTTGCTTTAAGAATTCAGCATAGGTTGTATATTGGAGTGTTTTCCTTCCCATTCATGATTCCATGTACTATGGAGTTACAAATTCATATTTAACTTAATCTGGTTATAAGACATAAACTATGGTTAAAGAGTGTGTGTAGATAATTTCAAAGAACTCAGCTGAACTGGAGAGATAACTGAGTTGTCAGATATCAGAGTAGTTCACTAAAGCCACAAGGAACCAAAATAAAAGTAACAGTGAAGCCTTTATTACGTTACTGTAAAGGTGTAAGCAAAAGGATAAAACTAGAGAAAGTGCTGATTCCTCTCTGTTCCATTTTCCCCCAGGGAACTTTACTCTGGCTGAGGGTCACATGGATCAGCATAAATACAGGAGTCATCTCAGTATTCAGGGAGCCCCAAACAAAAGGCTTCCCCATTTTTATGGACCCTGGGGTGGGACGAAAGGTTAGGGTTAGGGCTGGGAGAGAAGTCCTGGGTACTCAGTCACAGTGGGGAAAAGTGTCTTCATGTTTTCCCCCTCCTATCTCCATAAGTAGACCTTGGCAGAGGTGCCTGAGGAAGACCTCTGCCAACAGAATGAAGTCCTCCAGGCCAGGAATGCAAATATGAATGCAAATATGCACAAGCTCATGACTAGCCAGAAGAGCCCCAGTCCTTGACTACAACACCCTTAAAGGCCTGGGGTGCACTGGCTGTGCACCAAGTCTGATGTTTGGAGGGCAGCTTTTCCCCATGAGGCCTGCCAGGTAAAGCCTTCATAATTACCTACGGTCAAGCCTGAAAAACAACGCATAGGTTTTTTAACCAGACTCCTTACTGCTTTTAAAATCAACATGAATTATGAAAACTCGGAATAAATGCCAACAACCATATAATGTGCTCAAAAATAAATAAACAGCTCAGGAAGTTTCTGCCTCTTAACAAATCAAAATGGCTGATTCTTCACTCTGTGATTAGAAGAACATACCTCACATTATTGGGATGTAGCTTATAGACTTTTCAGGCTACCAGGGAATTAATAGTTCTCTTTACAGTTCACAAAAGAGAAGTAAGTGAGAATCAACAGTTTATTTCCTCACAGTCTGAATATTTTGTTTACTATTTGAATTTTTATGGGATGACTACAGGCATCTCATACTTAACCTGAAAATAAAAGACAGATTTATCATCTTCCCTTTCCTGACTGTATCTTCTTTAATGTCTTCTGCTTGTGGTAGAAATCAAGTCCTTCTTGATATATCTTGTTAAACAATGTTTTTTATTTATATATAGACAGAGTCTCACTCTGTCACCCAGGCTGGAATGTAGGGGCGTGATCTCCACTCACTGCAACCTCTGCCTCCCAGGTGCTAGCAATTCTCATCTCACCCTCCTGAGTAGCTGGGATTATAGGCACCCACCACCACGCCCAGTTAATTTTTGTATTTTTAGTAGATACCAGGTTTCACCATCTTGGCCAGGCTAGTCTTGAGCTCCTGACCTTGTGAACCACCTGCCTCAGCCTCCCAAAGTGCTTGGATTACAGGGGTGAGCCACCGTGCCTGGCCACAGTGTTTTATATTTAACTTATACAAAATTATAAGATTCCGTTCTTTAATTTCTCTACGTTCCATCCACTGTTCAGCACTATTTTTCAGTCATCAACATCTGCCAAACTAATATCATCTCTCATCTAGGCAACTAATAATAACTATGAACTAATGTCCCTGCACCCACATCTAAACCAGTATTTGCAAAGTGCAAATCTGACCATGTCATCTTCTACCTGCCAATGTGTTGAATTCCTGTCAATAGCATTCCATGGTTTGTAAAACAAAGTCCAAAGTTCCACAGCCTTGACACATCCACTGCCTAACTCTGCAGACTCCTCTTTACATATTTCTTTTTTCTAGACAAACTGAGGTGTTTCCAGTTCTGCATTCTAAGATGCCTGTTATCTTAGGATCTTGAAAATGCTGTTTCCTCTGCCCTCTTTTCAACTCCTATCCAAACTCAAGTCAAACATCGACTGCGAGACATTGGATTATATCTTTGTTTTTTAATGGAGTCTTACTCTGCCACCCAGGCTGAAGTGCAGTGGCACAATCTTGGCTCACTGCAACCTCTACCTCCTGGGTTCAAGTGATTCTCTTGCCTCAGCATCCAGAGTAGCTGGGACTCCAGACATGCATCACCATGCCCAGATAATTTTTTCATATTTTTAGTAGAGACGAGGTTTCACCATGTTGGTCAGGCTGGTCTCAAACGCCTGATCTCAAATGATCTGCCCACCTCAGCCTCTCAATGTGCTATTACAGGTGTGAGCTACTGTGGCTTTTAAAAATATATATTTACTACATTAAAAATCATATGTCAATTTTTCTTAGGTGATTAGTGACTCTCACTCCTGAGATTGTATGTTCTAAGCTGCAACTATGGCCTTTGTGCTATTCATCTGGCTGTTTTTCTCCAAAGCAAGTTATAAATAAATATTTTTGGAATTAATGAATGAAGGTCATATTTGTGGTATTCTTTTATTGACCTTTCATTTGTTTCCCTAGTGCTTACTCTTTTATGTACAGGTTTAAATCTACCCAAATAAATTCTAATCACAGACCACTAAAGAAGACAACTGATGCTCTAAGTAGACACCATTTAGGGAAGATACCTGAGAAACCAAAGTTAACTATCCTACAAAGACGATTTTCCACCATTCCATATTGTTCTATGTTGTGTTAGATAGAGAGAAAATTAGGGAAAATGTACATAATAGGTTGCATATAAATGAGCTATTGTTTTGCCATTTATAAGCCTATGGCAATGACAGGAACTACTAGAAATATAATTGTAGCATAAAAGCAATACTTTAAATGTTTTTAGTGACTAGTGACTATGCCACAAAATAAAATCTTAAGTTTATGTGCATATATTTATGTTACTTTAGTATCTATGACTAAGTTTATTTCATTGCTATAAATGTATCTTTTCCCATTGGACCAATACGTCTCAGTAAGACATATTAGTATAGGTGAATCTCCATTAACGTAGAAGATACACTCGTGAAATCACTGTGTAATTCATTTGGGAATTAGGGAAGGTTTCTTTTATTTATTGAGCTATTTATAGCTAGTTCATGACTAATGCAATTAATCATCCTGATGATTTACTACTTTTAATTATTACATACTGAGTCTTACTGGTATTAATCTTCTTTATGTGGGGAACATACAGCAGATGAGTTTGGGTTTTCCTTGACTTACTCAATTTATTTTCATCTTGAAAATTATGATAAATTTATGCTACCTGTTACAAACATACTTTTATTTTTTAAAAAATATATTTTTCCAAATTAGGGTATATACTCTGATTTTGTAGAAAAAAAAGTATAACTCTTTAGCTGTCCTTTCTAACTCAAGAAACACTGAAAAATTATTATTTTTTCGTGGGGGGGCGGGATACAGAATTCCACGCTTTTGCTCAGGCTGGAGTGAAGTGGCATGATCTTGGCTCACTGAAACTTCCACCACCCAGTTTCAAGCAATTCTCCTGTCTCAGCCTCCCAAGTAGCTGAGATTACAGGTGCATGACACCACGCCTAGCTGATTTTTGTATTTTGAGTAGAGACGGGATTTTGCCATGTTGGCCAAGCTGGTCTCAAACTCCAGGCCTCAGGTGATCCACCTGCCTCGGCCTCCCAAAGTGTTGAGATTATAGGAGTGAGCCACTGTGCCGGGCCTGGAAATTTTTTGGTTCCGTCTTCCTGCAGTTGTCTACTTATAATTAAAAATACTACTATTTATATCCAGCCACTTATCCAACATGTAATAATTACCAGTTAACATTACTAAACATATCTGAACATAATGCTTTGTGAGCTTTACTCTGAAAACAAATCCAGAAAGCAATTGAAGAATCATGAAACTTTAACTTGTTTGTATTTCCTCCTTTTGAATTAGAGCTAAGAGATCTACTGAGTCATAGTATGAGGATGGAAAACTCTTGAAAGAATTGACATGACCATTTTGCTTAATACACTGTGGTTTTATTAGTGGCTTTTAAATGGCTGTACCTGTCTTAACTTGTTTTTGTGTTTTTAAGATTACATAGATCTGCTGGACAAAATCATGAAAATCTGAATTTGAAATTAAATTTCTCTGTAATTTTATGAATAACATTTTGGTGGTTACAACAGTATAATTTTAAAATATGTTTATTATGAGGCATACAGTGCTTTCTATGTTTAAGAGAATATCAGGTGCCAAGGTGCCATTTAAATAAATCATATTGTCACTAAGCCTTTATTTTATAATATATTTTGTATTCTTTTTGCTGTTTTATATTTTGCTTTAGAATATATGATTAACTCTTAGTCATACATATTATTTAAACATGTACTTTTATGGAATATTTCGACAGACAAAATCACATAGTAGAAACTTTTTGTACTTGCCTTTTAAACATAAGTTCCAGTTTCACATCATCTCTCTCAAGTTCAAAGTTCCACAGATCTCTAGGGCAGGGGCAAAATGCTGCCAGTCCCTTTGCTAAAGCACAGCAAGGGTGACTTTTGCTCTAGTTCTCAAGAAGTTTCTCATCTCCAGTTGATACCACCTCAGCTTGGACTTTGTTTTCTGTATTACTATTAGCATTTAGGTCAAAATCATTCATCAAGTCTCTAAAAACTTCCAAACTTTCCCACATCTTCTTGTCTTTTTTTAAGCCCTCCAAACAGTTCCAACCACTGCTTGTTACTGAGTTTTGATGTTGCATCTACATTTTCAGTTATCTTTATAGCAGTACCCCACTCTTCACAGTACTAATTTCCTGTATTAGTCCATTCTCACAATGCTCTGAAGAACTGTCCAAGACTGAGTAATTTATAAAGGGAAGTGGTTTAATTGACTTAAAGTTCCACATGGCTATCGAGGCCTCAGAAAACCTACAATCACAGCAGAAGGGGAAAGAGGCACCTTCTTCACAGGCAGCTGGAGAGAGTGTGATCAAGAGCAGGGAAAACCGCCTTACAAAACCACCAGTGGTCACTCACCATCACGAGAACAGCACGAAGGAAATCACCCCCATGATCTAATCACTTTCCACCCCTCCCGCCAGATCTCTTTCTAGACACTTGGGATTGTAGGATTACAGTGAGATTTTGGTGGGGACACAGCCAAACCATATCACCATTGCTCCTACATGCCCAATTATGACAATTTTTTGGGCATGTAGGAATTTATTTCCATTATTTATTTCCATTATTCAGAGCTTAAGAATTATCCTTGTAGTAAGATACCTTTTCAAGAAGTATAAGTTTTATACATGTTATAGAATAGCTGCTATACTTTTAATAAGAAAACAACCATTAAATATTCCTTATAATACTAACAATGAGTATAAATTATATCCATATACAAAATTAATTTGAGCTCCAAAATTACCTTATCATTGCCTTGATTTTAGAAGAGGTAACTATGGTGAAATATCTATATATCTTTAGCTCAAATTGTCTTATCCAAATACTCTAGTAGTGGTGGTTGTTTCTTTTGGATTTATTTTTTTGCATAATTGTTCAGTTGCTGATGACATTCTCTATTATCATTCTCACTTCTTCTGGTAATGTCCTGCCATGATTGCTCATTTGCTTGATTTCAGTAAGTTTTCTTGTTCTTATAAATTCTACATTTGATTTTGAATTACTCATTAAGATAATTTATACTTAAAAATTTTTGTTATTAAGTTAGTGCTGCTCTGAATTTAGACACTGCAAACAAGATAATGGATGTACATAGCAGAATTATTCATAAAAGCCAATAAGTGTAGACAAACCAAATGTTCATCAAGTGATAAAAGGCTATAAAAAATGGCATATACATAGAGTAAAAACTTTTCTGAAATAAAAAGGAATAAAGCAATGATACATACTACAACATGGATAAACCTTGCAAACATTATGCTAAGTGAAATAAACAAGTCATATATCCTATGACGGTATCATAAAAAATGTCCAAAATAGGAAAATTTGTAGAAACAAAAATACATTTGTTGTTGCCTAGAGTGACTGTTAATGGTTACAGAATTTCTTTGTGATGAGATGAAAATGTTCTAAAATAGACTTTAGTGATGGTTTCACTAAATCTATGAACACACTAAGATCCACTAAATTGTATATTTTAAATGAATGAATTATATGGTATAAAGTGTATCTCCATAAACCTGCTTAAAATGTTAGAAGACATTGCCGTAAAATTCTATTGAAAAGGTTAATGAAATCTCACAACTCCAAATAAGAGACATTTGCTTTCCAAAGACTGGCTCAACATCAACAGCAGCACTCTTGCCCACCAAAACTCTATGCCATCCTACATCCTTCTACTCCTAGATTTGTGCATCTAATAAGAAACTAACACCAAAAGTAAACTAAAATGCTTGGGGAAGTATTGGTTCCACATATTAACATAGAAAATAAAGGTGTTTCTATAATACTTTTTTATGTCTAATAATAAAATAATGTAATAATAGCAACAACACAACTATAGTGGTGATAGCTAATAATTATTAAAAGTTTAATACTAATAATTAAAAGTTTAATTACAGTACTTAGTAAGAACTGTTTCAATTGCTTCACAAGTATTGACTTCTTCAATTCTCATCATAACATTGTGATGTTGGAACCATTATTTCCTTCACTTTACAGATAAGTACAGGGATATTAAGTAACTTGTGTAAGAACTAGCAGGGATAGGATAAAATTTCCGTCTGTCTGTCTGTAGAGTTTTGCTGTTCATCACTATGCTTTAATTGGAACATAAAACAACAAAGAAGCTAGCTAAAGGTTTACCCATGGTTGAAGCTATGACCATTTTATCTGAAGCAAACAACAACTACATCAACAATATTATAAGGATTTATCACAATAAGCTAAACATTGATAATGACATATGTATAGAGTGATGATTAGTAGAAACATAAAGATTAATATTAATCGTGATGAATAAAGCTAGCTACAAAGAGTAATATAATATTTATATTTTTACGGCTTTAATTATTAGTAGCATAGTAGCTTATGGGTTTAGTATTTTATTGTCTTTTTCAGGTATGTGTCTTCTTAGGAGTACTGTATAAATCAGTTACTTTGTATAGATCATAAAAGAGTGAACAAAAACGCGTTATTTAAAGCAGTCCTCCAAACATCAAGAACTATTCAAGTAATAGAAAGTAATTATTAGCATTAGTTGCTCATATAAAATAAAAAGATGAGAGGAGAGTCCACCATCTGGTTCACGCTGGTGGGCATTACACAGTAATAAATTAAAAAGGAGGTATAACAGATTATTTAAATGACAAATCAGACAAATAACCTAAAAGGTGAGAGTTAAATATGCATATGCAATTCCTCATCTCATAGGAAATTAAACCTTTTCTAATTATAATACCCTTGACTAATTATTATAAAATTCTAATGAGAAACATATACATTTTTAACAATGCTAATAGATCATCTATATATAATAATGATAGGATTATATGATGGGTATCATAGGCTATAAAAATGTCATAAAAATGTTATACCTAAATTCTGGAAAATCCTACTTTGTGTAAAATTAAAATGTTTATTTAAGTCAACCACCTAAGGTTTCTATTTCATAACCAGTAAATTTTTTCAATGTGAGAGAGAGGCTTCTGCCTAAGATTTGAGTCAATATGGACCATGTCACAATGTCCAGGCTTCAAAGATGAATCCAAATTAATGACAAAAATAATAACGTAGCAAATTTGCTTAAGCTTTAGAAACTATGAATGTTGCAATTACAGAAAAGCAAGACATTATGAATAAGAAAAGTAGTTAACATTTTAAAAGTTAGTATTGTTTTAGTTCAATAGTATTACTAATATTTAAATATACAAACAATCTGTTTTATGATGTCTGAAAAGTCTGTTTGGATTACCATTCCTACTATTCGAGTATATCTAATTTATTTATCCATTTACAATCAATGACTAAGCGTTCAAGAAAGGCAGTTGTCCATTGTTTAATTAGATGTAGTTTTGGGTCATTGAACAAATACAAATAAATATTTTTCTTTAGTAAATAAAGCATCTCTGATATCAATATCAAACTTGCTGCTATAGTGTAAGTAGCTGTGACACTATGAAAGTGTCAAAAATAATAGATTATGAAGATGCTGAATAATATAGATAAAGTTGGAACCATTCAGTGTAAATAATTAGATGAATTTTATATTCCATCTATTTTTTATATTATTATTTGTTTATATATTTCACCTAAAATTATTCTACAAACATTTTTCCTGATCTAAAATGAGTTCTATTTTTACATAATCATGTGTACTTGCATATTGCAAGGAGAAAGGATGAAGCTAGATACACGGTTTTAGCTGTAATGTGGTTGTCTCTTGGTACATGTTTGGTTCCTACTTACAAATATAAGCACAAACTTTATAACATAAATACAGAGTTTAGGAAGACTACAGAATTATTGGCATTTAAGACACAGATAGATGTTGTGGAAGTAAAGATTATGTTGATCATGTGGCTGTTATGATGTAGTCTGAGATGCATATTCAGTTGGCTATTGATATCAAAAGGCTCAAACAATAGAGAATGTATAACATCGTTATACAAAATTATAGTTGTTGAAAAAGAGCAAAGGTTGTGAGCCTCATTGTTGGCAGTGTGTAGTACATAATGATAAGTTTTCTGCCTTTTAAAATTGGAGTGACAAAAATCTTGTGTGTAAAGAGTAAATAATAAGAATTTTTTCAATGAATTAAATTCGTAATAATTTTTTGAATGGCAGGTTCTAAAAATACAGAACAAAGTGTTAAACTATCATTTCAGGCTAGGAATTAAAGTGGTTAATAAAGTTAATACATTGCCTTGATGGGATTTTTAGAGGTGTTCCAAGAAAAAAATATTTTACATAGAGTCACTGGCATCTAAATGAAGGAAATTATTGTCAGATAACTTAAAATCCAGTCCTGATTTTTACCACTTATGTGTATATCTACCTGGACCAAGTCATTTAATTTGTATAGGTTACGCTTCTTATATTAAAACAAAAAATAAGATACTTGGACTAGATTACTTTTAACCTTGACTTACTCAACTGCAATATCTTAATGTTGTAAATATGATACTCAGATGACGTTCGGCAATGTGTCCAAAGTAAAACTCTCATTTTGGCTCTAAAACCTGTTTTTCTTACCAAATTCCTTTGTGTGCGGAGAATGGTGTGTGTGTGTATGTGTGTGTGTGTGTGTGTGTATCTGTGTGTGTAGCACTAACATCCTCCGTCTCCTGTTGGCTCAAGGCTGGGAAGAATACATTTCCACTTACTTGCATTGATTCTATAATTGATTCTGTTTAATGAGGTCACTTCTCTTCATTTTTATTAATGGAAATGTGTACAATACTTGTGTATGACTTACCTATGAAAGGGTTACCCATAGCAAGTTGAAGGGTTTTTCTGGTTGTTTATTTATTTTTACAAAGTAGGATGTACATTTTGTGATGAGGGTAAGAAAGGAGGTAAACATTTGAAGAAAAAGCAGGTGTTTTAAAGATCTCCTTAGAGGAATAGGTGAGATGTTTGCCTCTTGTCAGTTTCCCAATGATGTTATACTCAATTACCATGAACTTAGTGACCCAAAAGAACATAAACTTATTATGCTGTGGTTCCGGAAGTTACAAGTTCAACATATATCACTAGGCTAAAATCAAGATGTTGGCAGAGCTACCTTCCTTCTGGAGGCTCTAGGGGAGAATAAGTAGATTTGCCTTTCAAAAATCTAGAAGTTTGCCTTTTTCCTGGATCTGTGGTTTTCTTTCGGTGGTCACATTACTCTGATGGGTGCTTCCATCATCGCATTTCCTTCTGACTCTTCTACTCTACTCACTCTTTTATAAGGACCCCTGTGCTAGTAGATAGATTATGCCAGCCTAGAGGAGAGAGGATAATCTCTCCATCTCAAAATCTCAAATTTAATCACCTCCCCAAAGACTCTTTTGTCATATAAGATAACGTATTCACAGGTTCTGGGGGCTAGGACAAAGATATGTTGTGGAGGGGAAGCCATTGTTCTGCTAACCATAGCTGATTCTCATCCTCCCCAAAGATAGATGTCCATCATGAATACAAAATTTATTCACCCAATCTTAACATTCCCAGTCTCAATCGACTATAGCCTCAGCTCAAAAAACGAAAATCTCACTGTCTGTATCATCAAATCGTGTGTGGATGAAACTCTTATGTAATGCATTCTGGGATAAATATCTTCTCTATCTGTGGACCCTTGAAACTAGAAAACTAGTTACCTATTACCCAGTTACCTGCTACCAACATACAATGGTGGGAGAAGTTTAGGATACCAATTGTAAATATTCCTGAAGAAAACAGATGGAAAAAGGGGTAAATTTCAAAATTCAGTAAAGAAAACATTAGGTTTAAAGGTCTGTGCACAACGCTCTGTGGTTCATGTCTCCTCCCTATGGGCTGGAGGCTCTACCCTCAGGGTTATCTTTTCTTTTTTCTTTTTTTTTTTAATTAATTAATTTATTTTTTTATTTTTTGAAAGAAAGAAAAGGAGAGGAAAGAAAGTGAGAGTGAAAGAAAGAAAAAAAAGAATGTACAAGAGAAAGAAAGAGGAAGAGAAAGAGGGAGAGAGAACAGGATTCTTGTTCTATTGCCCAGGCTAGAATGCAGTCTAAAAATGGGTATTAAAAACCTCTATTATGCCAATAATTGTGCTTAACAGTGGAGACAGGAAGGAATAAGAGATGAAAATAACAAACAAGAAGCCAACCAATATTTTATTTAAACCTGTGAAATGCTATGCAATTGCTGAGGAGTGATTTACTTCCAATTATGTGGTCACTTTTAAAACAGGTGTAATATGATATTGAGAAAAATGTATGTTTTGTGGATTTTCATAGAGACAGAGTTTCACCATGTTGCTCAGGCTGGTCTCAAACTCCTGGGCTCAAGTGATGCTCCCACCTCCGCCTGTCATTACAGGCATGAGCCACCATGCCTAGCCTGGACAGGTTACTCTTGACGAAGGTACAAAAGCAATCCAGTGAAGGGAAGTTACTAATTTCAACAAATGTTGCTGGAATAATTGGATTCAAAAAAAATAAAATTGAACTCATACCTCATATCCCATGCAAAAGTGACCCAAAAGTGCATCACAGACTTTAAATTATAAGACTTCTAGAAGAAAATACAGGAGAAAAATCTCTGTAACCTAGAGCGAAGCAAAAATGTCTTGGATATGATACCAAAAGTTTGATCCATATTGACAAATTTGATTCACCAAACTTAAAAGTTTCTGCTCTTTGAAAGCCATTGTTAAGAGAATGAAAGGTCACAGACTAGAAGAAAATATGTCCAAAGCATATATCTGATAAAGAACTTGAATCCAGAAAATATAAAGAACTCTTAAATCTCAACACAACAAACCAACTCACTTTTTTTAAATGAGTACAAGATTTGAACAGACCCTTCAACAAATAAGATCTGTGGATGATATATAAACACAAGAAAAGGTGCTCAATATCATTAGTCATTAGAGAAATGCAAATTAAAATCACAATAAAATGTTACTACATACCCACTAGATTGGCTAAAATCAAAAAGACTGTGCATACCAAGTGTTGACAACAATGTGGAAGACAAACTTTTATACCTCGCTGATAGGAATGTAAAATGGTGCAATCACTTTAGAAAACAGTTTGACAGTTTCTAAAAGGGTCAAACAAACCTACCACATGATTCAGCCACTTCATTTTTAGGTATTTACCCAAGGGAAATGAAAGGATCCGTCCATACAAATATTTGTATGTGATCGTTCATAGCAGCTTCATTTGTAATAATAAATAACTGGAAATTACCCAAATGTCCATTAACATGTGAACAAACAAATTTTGCATATCCATACAATGGAATAGTACTGAACAATAAAAGAAAGTAAACGATTGTTATGTGCAACAACATGGATGAAATTTCCAAATAATTATGCTGAGTAGAAGAAGCCAGACTAAAAAGAATACATACTGTAACATACTGTATGACTGTATTACTCTACTCATATAAAATCCTAGAATATGCAAAGTAATCTATGGTGACAGAAAGCTGATCAGTGGTTGTTTGGGGACGTAGGGGTAAGGGGTTGCAGAAAAAGAGGTGGGAGGGAGGACCTATTGAGGGATGAGACAACCTTTTGAGATAATGAATGGCCTCATGGGTTACAAATATGTCATAACTTGTCAGATTATATAGTTTAAATATGTATAATTTAATGTATATTAATTATATATTAGGCCAGGCATGGTGGCTTATCCCTGTAATCCCAGTGCTTGGGGAGGCTGAGGTGGGCAGATCACTTGAGGCCAGGAGTTCAAGACCAGCCTGGCCAACACAGTGAAACCCCACCTGTACTAAAAATACAAAAATTAGCCGGGCATGGTGGTGTACAACTGTAGTCCCAGCTACTCGGGAGGCTGAGGCAGGAGAATCACTTGAACCTGGGAGGTGGAGGTCGCAGTGAGCCAAAATCACGCAATTACACTCCAGCCTGGGTGACAAAGCAAGACTCTATCTCAAAAAAAAATTGTTTTTAATTATTTATCAATTAAAATGAATTTAAAAATAAATGGAACAAAACTATTGAAGCACTAGAAGAAAATAAAAGATATTATTTCGTATTCTTGGAAGATCTTTCTTAGCCTTCACTAAAGCCAGAAGCTCAGTAAAAAGGCTACCATAATTCACCACATAATTGACCATTCACCACACAACATAAACTAACTTAAAAGATAAACTTCAAGGCTGGAACTTTGAGGGCCAAGGCGGGCAGATCACTTGAGGTCTAGAGTTCGAGACCAGCCTGGCCAACATGATGAGACCCTGTCTCTACTAAAAATACAAAAAGTAGCCAAATGTGGTGACATGCATCTGTAATCCCAGCTATTCTGGAGGCTGAGGCAGGAGAATCACTTGAACCCAGGAGATGGAGGTTGCAGTGAGCTGAAATCATGCCACTGAACACCAGCCTAGGAGACAGAGTGAGTGAGATTCCATTTCAAAAAAAAAAGAATAAACTTCAACATATGATATACAAAAGGTTGATATCTTCACTATATAAAGGGCTCTTACAAATTAATTTTTAAAAGACAGATACCTTTCCTTCCTACTACTTATCAAAAAATAAAAAATATTCAAACATGGTTTCCTGGTTAAAAAAAAAAAAGACAAAAAATCAAAAGAAAAAATAAATAAGAATAAATTTTAAATAAATTTTAAAAAGACAAATACTTAAATAGAAAAATTGGGAAAAGGCATACATTTCCTGGTAATTCACAAATGAAGAAAATTAAAATGGTCAAAAAATGTATAAGATGTGTTACTCCAATAGTAATAGAAGATTTTTTATTTTTCTGAGGCAGAGTCTTGCTCTGTCACCCAGACTGGAGTGCAGTGGCATGATCTCGACTCACTGCAACCTCCTCCTGGGTTCAAGCAATTCTCCTGCCTCAGCCTCCCAAGTAGCTGCGAGTACAGGCACTGCCACCATGCCTGGCTAATTTTTGTTATTTTTAGTAGAGACGGAGTTTCTCCATGTTGGCCAGGCTGGTCTCGAACTCCTAACCTCAGGTGATCCACCCACCTCAGCATCCCAAAGTGCTGGGATTACAGGCTTGAGCCACAGTGACTGGCAGAAGATGTTTAACTTACAACAATAAAATGGAATTTTTATTTTATCTAACTGGCAAATATTGGAAACAGATTATACACAGAGTAGGTGAGAGCATGGAGTACTCTTGCACACTATTGGTGGCAGTGTAAATTTGCATAACGATTGGTATTACTCTCAGAACAATTTGGCAAGATACATAAAATTGTAAAATAGCTCAACACTTAAATCTAATCATTTGAATTTTTAGGAATTTACTCCAAAAATTACCAAACATTTTGTTTATAATCACTCCAAATTGGAACCAACTGAAATGTTCATCCAGAGTCTCACTAAATAAATTGTAGTTTACCTCTATGTTGTTTAACTATGACTAGAATACCATGTCATCATTAAAAATTACAAAGACCTTAGCCTGGCATGGTGGCAGGCACCTGAGGCAGGAGAATTGCTTGAAACTGGAAGGCAGAGGTTGCAGTGAGCCAAGATTGAACCAATGCACTCCAGCCTGGGCAACAAGAGTGCAACTCCCTCTCAAAAAAAAAAAAAATTACGAAGATCTATATTATTGACCTGAAAAGATATCTCTTAAGTGACAAAAGGTGATTTGCATATACTATGCATAACTACATTTTAAAAATGTTTTGTAAAAAATATCCTGGAAGCATACACAGCAGAGTGTTATCAATAACAGTGGTTTTCTCCGGGTGGGGTGGCTCATGCCTGTAATCCCAGCACTTTGGGATGCCCAGACAGGCAGATCACCTGAGCTCAGGAGTTCAAAACCAGCCTGGCCAACATGGGGGAAATCCATCTCTACTAAAATTAGCTGGGTGTGGTCCCACCACCTGTAATCCCAGGTACTCAGGAGGCTGAGGCAGAAGAATCGTTTGAACCCAGGAAGAGGAGGTTGCAGTAAGCCCAGATCACTCCATTGCACTCCAGCCTGGGCAACAGAAAAAGACTACATCTAAAAAAAAAAAAAAAGAAGGAGAAAGAAGAAAGAAGAAGAAAGAAGAAAGAAGAAAGAAGAAAGAAGAAGAAAGAAGAAGAAAGAAGAAGAAAGAAGAAAGAAGAAAAAAGAAGAAGAAGAAGAAGAAAGAAGTCAGTATAGTGAAAGATTCCTGTTTTAGAAAAAAATATATAAAATTATTCAATAAGAATCTTATAGTAAAATTGTTAATAAAATTCATTTCTACCTGGGTTTTAAAATGTTCTGATTTGTTCATTAAAGCTTTTGGAAAGCGTTTTTTTCTATTGAGAGGTTAGGAATAATTTTCATGAATGGTTATTTTTTTCGCTTTCTAGGCAATGGTTCCTAACCAAACAGCTTTGAGCATGAAGAGTACAAGAGTTTGTATAACCAGCTCTGAGTAAAATACATCTATCATCACTTCGTGAGATGACTTCCCACTAAACAAACACCTGGGCTAAGAAAATTAATGGATAAACCAATATTGCAAGGCTGGGCTACATTCATATATATTGGATTAGTTTATATTCACATCATTATTTCTTGTCGAAAAGTATTCCATTTAAATAATTTAAAATTTGCTTTCACAAGATATTGTCATATTGAAACATACACTGAACATACTCTGGATAATGTTACACAAAAGTTGTGAAACTCTATAATCGTTTTTAAGATACTGTATAATAATTAGTTGTGCTGTATATTTACACATGAAAACAAAGCACTATAAGGAAGACCAGTTGTTAGAGTGATGTGTCTCAAAGTGAATCATCTTCAAATTGTAAAAATTCACACTGAGGAGTGTTGCCAAGATCCAGGCATTATTAAAGATATAATAACTTATATATCAAATGTGAACTGCATCATTTCTCTGCGCCACATTTTACCATACAGCTGCCTATGACAATTTCAACAATAAACCCAAACACATTATAAATCATGCACCCCCCCACACACACCCTCTTAAGCAAAAACATCTACCAAGTACACAATCAAATTAAAACTGTAGGAGAGATTTATTAGCTTGTAGATGTTCCTAATTATTTGAAAAACTTGTCTGACGTTCAATAGCAACATCATTCAAGAGTACATTTCAATCTTGGGAAAGATCATAAAACTGATCATAGAGAATATTTTTAGGTCTATGGTCCAGCGCAAAGCAAACTTTTGGGAGGTAGGCTGGGTTTTATTCTAAATGCACACATTAGATCTCAGTCTTTGCTGCTATCTAAAAGGCTTTCTACACACAGGAGATACAGTCAGTCATACAGCAGGTATACCAGGAAAGGGGCAACACGGAGGAAAAGGGGGTAAGATTTATTACCTTCAATTATTTTTGTTCAAAACTTTCCTCAAGGCACAGGCACATAATATATCGTACTTTCCATTACTTAGTACAAATGTAAAACATATCTAAAAAACACATTTCATCTTCATAACATATTAAAATAACAAGTAGGATGTCATGACGTTAATTTGACAGATGGACTGTCATTTAGCAATGTTGTACGACATTAGTTAACAGCAAATATCATCATATCCAATTTTTCTTAACAGCTAGAAGCTATAAGATTGGGAAAAAATTAGTGAAGAAATCTTGATTTGTTTCAGTAACAAAATAGCTAGCTAAAAATAAGCAAATGCAATTAACATATAATTTGAAAATAGCTACCTTTTACAAACTTAAGACAAATGATAGAATAGTCTAAAAACTCTGATCTCAGAGTCCCCCCGCCCCCGACTTTATTGTTCACTAAGGTATTGATTTTTTCTGACAAGTTCGCATGTACATTATGAAAAGACTCATAAAAATTTTCAGTATATTGTACTGGGTTTATTATAGCCATCCTTACTATATATTAAGACCAGTGTCTTTTCATTAACACCAGCTGTTAAGCAAACTCAAGTGACACAGTAGATTCATGATTAGTTCACAGAAAAGAAAGCAAAAATAGAGTGACATAAATTTAATTTCATTACACTTTGGCATTTAAAGCCACATTTTATACCCCACTGACCACAAAGGACTTCTCTATTGTAAAACAATCTTGATCTATATGATGCTAGTAACAACATCATTCACCAAATGGAGGTTCATTTTAGTTTAAATTCTTTATCAAATTTTGATGTTATCTGAAATAATTTTAAGAGTATTGAAATAACATGAGAAAATTATGTCTTGCAAATTTATCCCCACTGATAAGTTAAAGGATTCTGTAGGTCATTTCTGTTAATATTTTTTCTTTACCTAGTGCATAAAGGGTAGGAACAAAAGAAGGAAAACTTCCAGCCTGATACCAGGGTTTGAATCAAAAGATCAGCTTAACTTTATCTGGCTCTTGGAGCAGTCATAGGAAGGGTTGCAAAAACATGGCTTTAAATCTTTAGTGGCTACATTCTAGAATAACATAAAATAGTGATATTATAATATTAAATAGACTTGCTTCTTATATACTTTTTAGCAAATAAGTTATAATTTCCTAGTGAAAAAAAGAATGACCTGATTTCAGGAATGATTGTATGAAACTTTAGGAAGGAATTTACATGCTTTTTGTTTAATACCTGTGAATTCTACTTCCTTTGAAGAACTAACTCATTCCACAATAATACCATATAACTTATTTCTCCAGGTTAATTTGATCATCCCAACTGGATTTTATATTCCTTGAAAGCAGGGACCATGGCTTAAACTTCCTCTTTATTCCCTTATTAGCATAGTGCTAAGCAAATAAATACTCAATAAATACCTGATTGTGAAATTCCAGCAATGATTATCTGCTTTTAAAAATCTAGCTGTATTGGCCTGGGCATGGTGGCTCACACCTGTAATCCCAGCACTTTGCGGAGGCCACGGCAGGCAGATCAATTGAGGTTTAGAGTTCAAGACCAGCCTGGCCAACATGGTGAAAACCTGTCTCTACTAAAAAAATACAAAAATTAGTTGGCCATGGTGGCAGGAGACTATGGTCCCAACTACTCAGAAGGCTGAGGCAGGAGAATCACTTGAACCCGGGAGGTGGAGGTTGCAGTGAGTCAAGATTGTGCCATTGCACTCTAGCCTGGGGGACAAGAGCGAAACTCCATCTCAAAAAAAAAAAAAAAATCTACCAAAATCCAGCTGTATTTGTTTTACCCTCATAGTCCAATTTTATTAGCTGTCTGTCTGCCTTTTCTGTTTATGACTTATTTTGAGTCTCATTTTTTCCTTCATTTTATTTGTTACTCACCCCAACACCTTGAACTTCTCTTTTTCTTTCTCTTCCCATTCCCAGGAGATACATATCTGTCCAAGTACACACACACACATATATACAGAGAGAGAGACATACACATACACATATAAACATATATATCCAAGTACATATATATACACACAATAATAAATATGCAACATACTTTTTAAAATGATGTATTATAATTTTATACATTGATGATTTATATATTGATATAAATCATCAATGTATAAAATTATATTACATCACTTTGTTCCTATCTTATTGGAAAGAAAGAAAAAAGAAAGAAAGAAAGAAAGCTAGAAACCTAAATACAGATTTTTTTAGGTTATCTTAAATTGATTTTTCTCCCTAAAATAACTGATCCTTTCTTCTAATGGTTTGTCTACATTATCCCAAAATACAACAATAATTTCAATCATATATCACATTCTCTATTTAAAATATTTAATTTTACTAATTTCTTGAAAAGTGTATTTTGCAGCATTTTGCCAATTCCATTGGAAAAAAGTGGTTGTTAGTGACAAAAGAGGATTTTAAAAAATCATTCTTGATATCTTATAGTGGTGTCAGCAATCCTATCTTCACTCAATGCTCAGCCATTCCTAGGTTATGAAGCTTTGAGATTTCGGATTATTTTGGGAGAAGTACATCCAGTATAGTAATTGATATAGAGAAGTACACCTACTATGGTAACTGATACTGCGTATAGAACTTAGTAGGAAACCTAAATTTAATTCCTACCCTAATAATAATAAAAACAGAATAGTTGTTCAGTTTCCATATCTGTAAGATTTGAACCATTCATTTTTCATAAATAAATTTATTGTGCCAGTTGGAGTAATATTAACAAAAGGTAAATAAAATCTAGTAATATGATATATGTAATGCAATTATTATACTACCATTTGAACATCAAAATATTTCAGAGAACAGCCGGGCGCAGTGGCTCGCGCCTGTAATCCCAGCATTTTGGGAGGCTCAGGCGGGCAGATCACCTGAGGTCAGGAGTTCGAGACCAGCCTAACCAACATGGAGAAATCTCATCTCTACTAAAAACACAAAATTAGCTGGGTATGGTGGCACATGGCTGTAATCCCAGCTAATCAGGAGGCTGAGGCAGGAGAATCTCTTGAATCGGGGAGGCAGAGGTTGCTGTGAGCCAAGATTGCACCATCGCACTCCAGCATGGGCAAGAAGAGCAAAACTCCATCTCAAAAAATAAAAATAAAAATAAATTTTCAGATAAAATTTTATTCTGTAATTTGATCTATACTATGGATAAGTACTTTGGGCAAAGGCTTATGGAAAGTCAATATTCAGATTTGAGTTTCTGGCATTTAACAATGTGTGGCTGAAGAAATAATGTGTGTTAGCAAACTGCAGTAACATAGGTATTTTAAATACAAGTTGGCTAATGGTAACAGTTTTCTATGGGTAAAAACTGCCCATTTCAAGTACCCTGAATGGTGTTTGTTATTTTCTTTGTGAAGTATAAAGTTTTAAAAAAATCTAAAACTGGAATCAGAATATTATTTATTATTATTTTTATTATTTTTGAGACAAGGTTTCCCTCGATCACCCAGGCTGAACTGCAGTGGCATGATCACGGCTCACTGCAGCCTCGACCTCCTGGGCTCCAGAGATCCTCCCAGCTCAGCCTCCCAAGCAGCTGGGACCACAGGCACACACCATCACACCAGGCTAATTTTTTTATTTTTTCTAGTGACAAGGTTTCACCATATTGCCCAGGCTGGTCTCAAACTCCTGGGGTCAAGCTGTCCTCCTGCCTCAGCCTCCCAAAGTACTGGGAATACAGGTGTGAGCCACCATGCCTGGCCCAGAACATTATTTTTTATTGTTATTTATGAATCTATTTATTTTACTGCTCCCTGTGGACCAGGACTACCTCCACAAGGAGCAGTAAAAAAATTCATAGGCAGTATGCCCAGAATAGCCCAGAACATTCTTTTCATGATTCTGTATCAAATAAGTAACTAGTTATTATGAATCTTTAAACTTATTTTAAATGTAGGTGCAGAAAGAAAAAAAAAGTAACTCCCGCTTGAGACTTCTCCAGAGTGACTATCATTAATCTACTGATTACAACTGTATGTGAAATTCCATCAGGATTGTCTATCTCTTTGGTTTTCTTTTTCCAAAGACAAGTATTTGTCATTGTAACCATTATAACAGGCAACTGTGATACAATAAAAAGTGTATTATATCACACTTGTCCTGGATTCCTGGCACAGACGAAAACCTATGGAATTTCCTGAGTGATAGGAGTGTTTTTATTATGCTAATGAAATGACTGGGCAAAGCCCCTAGATAGCTTCAAGATGAGGGCTGGTCATCAGAAAGAATAACCACATGATTAAAAGATTGGACCATTGGACCAGCCCAACCTTCAGAGAGGGGAGTAGGCTGCAGAGTTCAATCAGGTGGCTGATCATTTAATCAATCTTGCCCATGTAAGGACACCAAGGCTCAGGGGAGCTTACTGGCTGGTGAACATAACTATATACTAGCAGCACACCCCGACTCTACAGAGACAGAGGCTCCTGTGCCTGGGATCCTTCCAGACCTTGTTCTAGGTATCTCTTCAACTAACTGTTCATTCGGATCTTTTATAATAAAACAATTATTTCAAGTATAGTGCTCTCCTGAGTTCTGCAAGTCATTCTGGCAAACCACAAAACACAAAGTTGCTGTGGGAAGCCTCAATGTGTAGTTGGCTGGGCAGAAGTGTGGGTGTTTTGGTAACACCCAAAACTTATGACTGGAGCCTGAAGTGGAGGCAGTGAAGGACTTTGTCCTAAGCCTGTGGTGTCTGATGGTGACTCTGGGTAGCTGGTGTTAGAATTGAATTGAACTGGAGGACACCTGGTTGACATCAGGTAACTGGGTGTTGAAACACAGCAACAAACACTTTTAAGAATTGTAAGCTTTTGAATTTACTTCTACTCTGCTTCCTGCAATGTGTAACTAAACAATTTAAATAATTTTTAAAGAAAAGATGTCAGTGTTGTCACAGCCATTACACCAGTTGCTTTTTCTAAAGTTACTTTAACAAAACACATTTTTAAAAGCCCAAATTATTACCTACTAATAATACATATGCAGAATGCACAGGGTAGGAAAATAAAAGCCATCATATACCCACTCAATGGTCTTTATTATAATAATTTTTATAGAGGTCATAAGTGAAGCCAAACAGACTATGATTTAATGGGAAAGCAAGAGCTAAAATGCCAAGAACTCAAAACACTAGATTTAGAACATGAACTTTCTGTTTCATGAATGTCTTTATAAAAATGTCTTTGTTAACTATACAATGTGAATTCTGCTATTTAAAATAGAATTTACATTAAACCCTAGATAAAAAGCATTCTGCTAATTTTTGTTTTTGCAATAAAAGATGCAGTGCCAGCATGAAAAAGGCTGGATTACGAATTAAGAGAGCCCTTGAGCACAAAACTATACTGAGAGTTAAAAATCTTCATAAACATTGGCGAATTCCACATGTCTCAAAGAATTATCAGTTTTAAAGACTGACGAGAAACAGATGAAACGTACAGTAAAGTTGCCACAGGAATAAGTAGAAGTCCTCACCATGATTTTTACTCATACTTAATAGTCAACAATTCCAAAATGTTTGCTAAATGCACTTACTAGAAACTAAAGGATGTGAGAGTTACTTATAAAGAAGAAAAGCTGAAGATTCAGGGGAAAAAAGGTCAGTTCCTTTCTGATACAATGCATTTCACAATTTAAATAATTCATCTGGTGGTAAAATCTGAAAAATGTATTTTCCAGCATACCTTATCCACTTATCATAGTATAGGAAAATAAGTGGATTTCAATTTGGTGATTTAACCTATAGCTTTAAATCTTTAATAAACAAACTTGAAATTCCAAACTTTAATAATGAAAAGGCCATAACTGAAATGATGTCAACTCTGGATATGAATCTCTTACCAACATGATGAAAGCCCCACTTGTAGAGCTGCACTTCTGGTCAGCAGCTGCATTTTTGTTTTAATAAAAGGAGAAAGGGTGCCAGCACACCAGTGCGATCCAAGACATAGTTACTACATAAGCAGTGGGATTAATTGCTTTTCCAGAAAGCCAGAGTAAGCTCTCCTTCCACTGTCCCATCAGGATCAGCTTCCATAAAATGAGTGTAATAAGATAATGTATTACATACGCCAGTAACTCCTACCAGCAGTATTCAGCTGCACAAAGCCATACATATTTATATCAATCAATAAAAACTTCATTGCTACATATATTTCAGATACCACATTTTAGCTCTGTCTTTAACATGGAGATAAGACAGGCTATAAAGAAGCAAAAGTGCATTTTCTTACTCCTTGAAGAATCTGTCCACCATTCCTCTACTATCTTCTTGCTAGTGAGATGAAGAGAAATAAACATGCATTAGAGATTTTGGAAAAACAGCTCTACCAATATGAAGGATCTGGTTTATGAAGGCTACAAACATTTTAATTAGCACCCAAATGGTCAATGTATGCTTTTATGATAGATGAAATTTAGAGAGATCATTTTATTATCCCACGTATTAGCAAGAGAAGGTACATTTAGGTTGTGTTGTACCATGATGATTTCATAGGCTCACACCATCCTTTTGAGGTGAACATGGAGGAAAAAGATATTTCTAAACTTAAGAATAACACAGAAGGGAGCATGACAAAGGTTACCCTCCAATCAGAAAAAGAAATATTTTCTTCTATTTCTACAGTCTTGAGCTTACTAAATCATTTGGGCTTCTAGACCACAACCTAAATGTATCTTTTTATGTCTATATAGTGCATAATCAATTGATCCTTCCAAAACCTATCAATCATTTTGGAAACTATTAGAGAACCTAAAAACCATATATTCCAATTTATTTCACAAGTACAGCAGTTCTGAGATTCATTTTGAAATTCTGGTCCACTTATGAATATGACACAATGTACTATTTTAGAAACTGAAGGTTTCTCTTGGAGATTTTTTTTTTAAGATGGGTCTATTTAGGGGAGTAGATAGATTATTGTTCTCCAACGAAATATAAACCAAACTTAAGACAATCTCTTTACTCAAACAAATGCTGTTTGTTGAACTAAAGAATCATTTAGGTCTCTACTTCAAATTTGGGGAAAAACAAAAACAAAAGCAAAATTATGATGTTAAGTTACAAATGTTTAACCTGCATACCTTCTTAATATCTGTGTGTGTGTGTGTGTGTGTGTGTGTGTGTGTGTGTGTGTGTAGCACTGAAAATAGGTAAAAGGAAGAAATTTCTACTTTTACTCAGAAATATTCCATAGTAGCTTTAAGAAAAATAATACATACAATATTATAATTTTGAAAGCAAGCTACCAGCTGCTTAAAATATTTTAACAATATCAACCTAGCATTTTCTAAATTCTTAATAAAATAATTTTTTGTTGTAGCCTTTACCTACCCTGAGAAAAAACATACAATACTATTCATCCTTTATTCTAATGTCCCTGATGATTTCCAAATGTTTCTTTGCTATGCAGCAGAAGTATATGATTTCTGATCCAGATGCTTTAAAAAGCAATTCTAACAAAGAAACTTAATCTGAGCTGAACTTGGCACAGATTCCAAAAACCTATAGGATGATGTTTTGGAAGCTGCTCAAACAAAAGTTGAAACAGAAATATGCATCCACAACCATATATCTCTGACTGTTAGTAATAAATGAAGGATACAGACTTTTTCCATAAGTGTGAGTGAATAGAAGTTAATGCTTATAAAATACAGTTTAAGTACCAAAACAGTATTTGAGATTGATGCTTTTTCTTTTAAAGCAAAAGCATTTGTTTAATTCATAATAAAGTAAAAATCAAATAAAGAAATGTTATACTCATTCTTTGAAAGCTATTCAGAAACTTTAGTGCCCAACCTCAAGAAAGGCATTATTTTCTTTCTGATATGTAGCACATTTATGACATAAAGGTCTATAAAATATTAATATAGAGAGATAAGGGTATTTGGAGTCAGTTTCTTCCAGTGAACAAGAGTAAGTCAGGTACACAGGTTTGCAGACTCATTTTGGAGTCCCAGAAGGAGAGGAGAGGAAGAATGGGCCAAAACAATATTTTAAAAGACAATGTCTGAGAATTTTAGAAACTCACAAAATATATCACGCCACATTTTGAGAACTGCTACATACCCAGGAACAATAAATGTAAAAAAAAATACACTAGTAAAATCATAGTAAAGTGGTAAAAATCAAAGACAAAAAGAAAATCCTAAAAGTGGTCAGATGGAAAGGACACATGACATTTCAATGAAAACAATGGAAGTCAGAAGACAATAGATTGTTATTTTCAAAGTGCTTAAAGATAATAACTCCAACCTAGAATTCTAACCTCAGTGAAAATATCTTTCAAAAATGAATGTGAAAGAATATTTTTCAGATAATTAAACACTGGAAGAATTGATTACCAGCAGTCCAACAGTAAAATAAATACTACAATATAAAAAATATAATTTATTTTTATATATTGATTGTGTATGATGAATCCTTATTAAACCCACCAATTAATTCTAGTAGCTTTTTGGCAGATTCCTTAGGATTTTCTACATAGGTAATCATGTTGTCTATGAAGAAAAACAGTTTTACTTATCACTTTCCAATCATACAGATTGGATGCATCTTTTTCCCCTTCCTTTGTTGCACTGGCTATGGCTTCCATTACAATGTTATATAGAAGGGATGATGGCAGGCATCTTACTTTGTTTCTGATACAAAGGGAAAGCATTTAATCTTTAACCATAATTAAGCATGTTAGTGGCTATAGGTTTTTCATAGATCCCCTTTTCAGCTTGTTTATTGAAAGTAAATGGATGGTGAATTTTCCAAGTGCTTTATTTTTTCTTGAGACAGAGTCTTGCTCTGTCACCCAGGCTGAAGTACAGTGACACGATCTCAACTCACTGCAATCTCCACCTTCTGGTTCAAGTGATTCTCCTGCTTTAGTCACCCAACTAGCTAGGATTACAGGTGCACACCATCATGCCTGGCTAATTTTGTAACTTTAATAGAGATGGGGTTTCACTGTGTTGGCCCAGCTGGTCTTGAACTCCCGACCTCAGATGATCTGTCTGTCTCAGTCTCCCAAAGTGCTGGGATTACATGTGTGAGCCATCACACCCATCAAGCTACCATTGAGCTTCTTCACAGAACTGGAAAAAAACACCTTAAACTTCATATGGAACCAAAAATGCCTGCATAGCCAAGACAATTCCAAGCAAAAGAATAAAGCTGGAGGCATCATGCTACCTGACTTCAAACTATACTACAAGGCTACAGTAACCAAAACAGCATGGCACTGGTACCAAAACCGAGATATAGACCAATGGAACAGAACAGAGGCCTCAGAAATAATGCCACACATCTACAACCAACTGATCTTTGACAAACCTGACAAAAACAAGCAATAGGAAAAGGATTCGCTGTTTAATAAATGGTGTTGGGAAAAGTGACTAGCCAAGTGCAGAAAGCTGAAACTGAACCCCTTCCTTACACCTTATAAAAAATTAACTCCAGATGGATTAAAGATTTAAACATAAGACCTAAGACTGTAAAAACCCTAGAAGAAAACCTAGGCAATACCATTCAGGACATAGGCATAGGCAAGGACTTCATGACTAAAACATCAAAAGCAATGGCAACAAAAGCCAAAATAGACACATGGGATCTAATTAAACTTAAGAGCTTCTGAACAGCAAAAGAAACAATCATTAGAGTGAACCAGCAACCAACAGAATGGGAAAAAATTTTTGCAAGCTACCCATCTGACAAAGGGCTAATATCCAGAATCTACAAAGAACTAAAACAAATTTAAAAGGAAAAAAAACCCCATCAAAAAGTGGGTGAAGGATATGAACAGACACTTTTCAAAAGAAGACATTTATGCAGCCAACAAACATATGAAAAAATGCTCATCACTGGTCATTAGAGAAACGCAAATTAAAACCACACTGAGATACCATCTCACGCCAGTTAGAATGGTGATCATTAAAAAATCTTTTTTAGACTATTAATAGGATGATTACATTGATTACTTTTTCAATAATCACAATTATTTTTTTAAAACCCATAGATTCACAGAAAGTTGCAAGGATAGTACACAGAGGTTCTGTATATCCCACTTTCCCCTATCAGTTACATCTTATGTATTATAGTAAAATACCAAAATCAGAACACTGACATTGACATGAAGTGTGTGTATAGTTCTATGCCATTTTATAATATATGTAGATCCATATAACCACCACTGCAATAAAAATATAGAATGAGTCCAATTCTATCACTATAAAGATCTTCCTCATGCTACCTCTTTATAACCATTTCCCATCCTGCTACCATTTCTAACCTCTGGAGACCACTGATTGTTTTTTGCTTTTTTTTTTTTTTTTGAGATGGAGTCTCACTCTGTCGCCCAGGCTGGAATGCAGTGGTGTGATCACGGCTCACTGCAACCTCTACCTCCCAGATTCAAGCCATTCCCTGCCTTAGTTCTCCCCACCCCCGCATCCCCCGAGTAACTGGGATTACAGGCACCCGCCACCACGCCCAGTCAATTTTTGTAATTTTAGTAGAAATGGGGCTTCACCATCTTGGCCAGGCTTGGACTTAAAGTTGAATTTGAACTCCTGACCTCGTGATCCACCCACCTTGGCCTCCCAAAGTGCGGGGATTACAGGCGTGAGCTACCACGCCCGGCTTTTTTTTTTTTTTATATAATTTTGTTATTTGAAGAGTGTTATATAAAGGCATCACATGGTATGTGCTCTCCAGAGACACAGAACTGATAAGATATAGACAGAGAGAGATGAGAAGAAATTTATGAGGGGTACTGGCTCACTTGACTATGGAGGCAGAGAAACCCTACAATATGCTGTTTGCAAGCTGAAGAACCAGGAAAGCTGGTAGCACAGTTCAGTCCAAATCCAAAAGCCTCAGAACAAAGGAAGCCAATGGTGTATAACTCTCAGCCCAAGGCCAAAGGTCCAAGAGCCTGGGGGGGAGACACTGGTATGAGTCCCAGAGTCCAACAGCCAGATAACCTGGAGTTCTAATGTCCAAATGCAGAAGGAAAAGGGAATCTTGGCTCCCAAAGAGAGAGAGGACATTTGCTGAAATCCTTCATCTTTTTGTTCCATCTGGGCGCCCAGCTGATTGAACTATGCCTGCCCACAGTAAGGAGTAGATCTTTCTCACTATCCACCAGCTCACATGCCAATCTCTTCAGGAAACACCTCTCAGACATACTTGGATCAGCCCAATCATTCTAATGGAAAGCAAAACCACCTAGTTTCTTTTTCAGTAGAAGAGAGATAGGCTCAGTGCTGACTGAAGCACTGAGAATAAATAATGTTTTACCAGCTATCTAGGTATCCCTTAATCCAGTCAAGTTGGCACTCAAAATAATCATCAAAGTATGTGACCTTTTGGACACTGGCTTTTTTTTCACTCACCATGTGCCATTGAGATCTATCCAAATTGGGTATGTATCAATAGTTCATCCTTTTTATTGCTGAGTAGTTTTCCATGGTATGTAGGTAGTACACATTGTTTAACCATTCATCTATTGTAGAACATTTTTGTTGCTTCTAGTTTCTGGCTATTACACATAAAGCTGTTATGAACAATCGTGTATATGTTTTTGTGTGGATATAAGTTATCACTTTTCTGAGATAAGGTCCAGGGGTGCAATTGTTGGGCTGCATGGTAAGTGTGTGTTTGGTTTATTTAAAAATTGCCAAAATATTTGCCAAGGTAGCTGTAACATTTTACATTCTCTCCATCAATGTATAGTAGATTCAGTTTCTCTGCATTCTTGCTAGCATTTGATATTGTCATTTTTTTTATTGTAGTCATTTTGATAGGTGTGTAGTGATATCTCACTGTGGTTTAATTTGCATTTCCCTAGTGGCTCATGATGGTAAATGTCTTTTCTTGTGCTTATTTGCCATTTGTATATCTTCTTTGGTGACATGTCTCTTCATGTCTTTTTCACATTTTTTAATTAGATTGTTCAATTTTTAAACTGTTGAGTTTTGAGAATTCTTTATTTATTCTAGATACCAGCCGTCTGTAAGACACATGGTTTGCAAATATCCCTCCAACCCTATACTCTGTGTCTAATTCTTCCATCCTCTTCATGTGAGCTTTCAAAGAACAAAAGTCTTATTTTAATTGAACTCAAATTTAGAGAAATAATTTATTGAATTTTTTTTTTTTACTATGGATTTTGCTTTTGGTGTCAAATAACTCTTTGTCTAGCTCTGGATCCCAAATTTTCTCCTATGTTTTTTCCTTAAAGTTTTATAGCTTTTTATTTTACATTTAAGTTCATGATTCACTCTGAGTTTATTTTGTACAATTTTTGTATGAGATTTATGTCAAGGTTTATATTTTTACCTGAAGATGTCCAATTGCTCCAGCATTATTTGTTGAAGAGATTATCTTTCCTCCATTGAATTACTATAACATCTTTGTCAAAAATCAGTTAAATATATTTCTGTGGATATATTTTTGAATTCTGCATTGTTTTATTGATCTATGTGTCTATCCCTCCAGCAATATCTGTCTTGCTGAGAGATATTGCCTTATTATTTTTATATAATGTCTTAATATAGGGTAGAGTGATTCCTCCCATTTTATTCTTTTGTCAAGATTGTTATAGCTACTAGTCTGTTGCCTTTTTGAAGAATTTTGTCTATATCTATGAAAACTCTTGCTGGAATTTTTGTCTATATCTATGACAACTCTTGCTGGAATCACATTAAACTTACATATCAATTTGAGGAGAACTGACATCTTTACTATGGTTAGTCTTCCTATCTGTGAACATGTGTCTCACTATTTATTTAGGTCTTCTTTATTTCATCAGTATTTTGTAGTTTTTGACATACAGATCCTATACATGTTTTATTAGATTTGCATCTAGGTATTTCATTGTTAAAGTGATTTTAAATGGTATTGCATTTTCCACATAAACTGTAGAATCAGTTTGTTGGAAACCACAAAATAGTGGCTGAGATATTAACTGGGATTTCATCTTAATCTACAGATTATGTTGGGAAACCTGACATCTTAACGGTATGACTCTTTCAATCCATGAACATGGACTATCTCTGTTTATTTAGAGCGTTGATTTCTTTCATCAGAGTTCTGTTGTTCTCCACATTTAGATTTTATGCATGCTTTGTTAAACTTATACTTATGTAATTCATTATACTGATACTATTATAAATGTGTTTTAAAATTTCAAATTCCAATTGTACATTCCTGGCATATAGGAAAGCAATCAGCTATTGTACATTAACTTTGAATCCTTCAACTTTGCTATATTCACTTATCAGTTCCAGCAGATGTTTTTCAATTCTTGGGATTTTCTACATTGCTATACATTCATGTCATTAACTAACAAAGACGGTTTTATTTCTTCCTTTCTAATTAAATTTATGCAGGTTGATTTTATTTCCGTTTTTAATCTTATTATAGAGCTAGAATGTCCAGTATGAACTCAAATAAAATGGCAAGAGAATCTATCTTTACCTTTCTTCCAGTCTTCAGAGAAAAGGTGTCTAGTTTCTCAACATTAGGTATGACATTAGCTGTAGGGTTTTTTCTAGATGTTCTTTATCAAGTTGAGGAGTTTGCAGAGAGTTTTTATCATGGAATGTGCATTAAATTTTATTGAATCTTTTTTATGCACCAATTGACATGACTCTCTGATTTTTCTTCTTTAGATTGTTGATATTGTGGATCATGCTGATTTTCAAATGTTGAACCAGGCTTGCATGGTTTTGGTGTTAACATTTTTTCCATATTGTTAGATTTGACTTACTGATATTTTGTTGAGTATTTTTGCATCTATATTTACAAGAGATATTAATGTGTCATTTTCCTTTTTTTTGTACTGACTTTGTGCAATTTTGGTAGTGGATATATTAACTCTATAAAATGAATTGAGAAGTGTTCATTTCTCTTCTATTTTCTGGAAAAGACTGTGTAGAATTGATGTTAATTCTTGAAACGTTTGGCAAAACTCTCCAGTGAAACCATCTGGGCCTGAAGATTTCTTTTTCTGGAGTCTTAAAATTATAGATTCCATTTCCTTAATATTTACAATGCTATTCAAATTATTTATTCCATATTAGATGAGTGGCAGTAATTTGTGCTTTGCAAAGAATTGGTCCCTTTAATCTGTCAAATTTATATGTAGTTGTTTGTGGTGTTCTCTTATTTTCCTCTGCAGGCTCTGTAGTGATATCTCTGTTAAAACACTTTCCTTCATTGATTTTTTTTTTTCTTTTTTTGGAGACAGAGTCTCACTGTTGTTCAGGCTGGAGTGCAGTGCAATCACAGCTCACTGCAGCCTCAACCTCTCAGGCTCAAGCAATCCTCCCATCTCAGCCTCCCAGGTAGCAGGAATTACAGGCACATGCCACTACACCCAGCTAATTTTTAAATTATTTTGTAGACAGGCGGACTCACTATGTTGCCCAGGCTGGTCTTGAACTCCTTGGCTCAAGCAATCCTCCAACCTTAGCCTCCCAAAGTGCTGGGATCACAGGCATGAGCCATGGCAATATCCAACCCAGCTATTTTTTAAAATTTTTATTGATATTTTGTGTTTATTATTTATTTTCTTATGTTTGCTTTTGGTTTATTTTGTTCCTCCTTTTCTAGTTTCCTGAGAAGGGAAGTTTGATTATTGATTTGAGACTTCTTTTCTGATATAAACATTAAGTGCTATAAATTTCCCTTCAGAACTGCTTTAGTTGAGTCCCATAAATTATGGTATATTGTATTTTCATTTTCATCATGTTCATTCATGGCAATATATATATATATATTTCCCTTGGGCCTTCCTCATTGACCCACAGATTATAGTATTTAGCGTGTTGCTTAGTTCCCAGTGCTTGAAGATTAGCCTGTTACTTCCTTTCTTTTTCTGCTATTTGGTGCTACTGGTTTCTAGTTTGATTCCATTTTGGTCAATCATCATGTGGTTTCAAGTCTTGTAAATGTATTGACTTTTTTAAATAGTCCAGGATATAGCCTATCTTGATATATGATCTGTGGCTGTTTGAAAAGAATGTATAGACTAGGCGTGGTGGCTCATATCTGTAATCCCAGCACTTTGGAAGGCCAAGGCAGGTGGATCATCTGAGGTCAGGAGTTCGAGACCAGTCTGTGCAACATAGTGAAACCCCGTCTCTACTGAAAATACAAAAAAATTTAGCTGAGCATGGTGGCGGGCACCTGTAATCCCAGATAGTTGGAAGGCTGAGGCAGGAGAATTGCTTGAACCTGGGAAGCAGAGGTTGCAGTGAGCCAAGATTGTGCCACTGCACTCCAGCCTGGGCAACAAGAGCAAAACTCCACTCAAAAAAAAATTTTTTTTTAAGAAAAAAATGTATACTCTGTTGTTAGGTGTTCAGCAAATGCCCATCTTGCTGGTTCATGGTTTTTTGAGCTCTTCTATATCCTTGCTGACTTTCTGTCCAGGTATTCTATCAACTGCTGAGTGTAATGTTGAAATCACCAAAAATTGTGCATCTATTTTTCCTTCTAGTTCTATCAGTTTTGTCTTCACATATTTTGCACTTCTACAGTTTTGTGCATACACATTTAGAATTCCTCTGTCTTCTGGGTGGGTTGACCCTTTTATTATTGTGTAATTTCCCTCTTTTTTCCTGGTAATTTCATTTACTCTAAAGTGTACTGTATCTGATCGCACATTACTATATTATTCCTGCTGTCCTTCTTTCCTGAATAATATTGTCCTGGATACAGAATTCTGAATCAACAGTTTTCTTTCAGTACTTGAAAAATGTTGTGCCACTTCCTTCTAGCCTCCATAATTTCTGATAAGAAATCTGTTCTAACCTGCATTGCTTTTCCTATGGAGTAAGTGTAATTTCCTATGTAATTTCTTACGCATTTCATTTTTTTTTCTTTAGTTTTCAGAAGTTTGACGATGATGTTTTCATGGATCTTTGGTTTCCTGCTTGAGGGTCACTCTGTTTCTTGAATATGAATGTATATGTCTTTTGCTAAATTTGGAAGTTCTTCAGCCATTATTTTTAAAAATACATTTTCAGTAAGTTGTTTCATTTGGGAATTATAAAAGTATCTTTTAAAATAATTTATGGTTTTTTTGTTTGTTTGTTTTTTTACAGAATCTTGCTCTGTCACCAGGCTGGAGTGCAGTGGCGCAATCTCGGCTCACTGCAACCTCCACCTCCTGGGTTCAAGCAAATCTCCTGCCTCAGCCTCCTGAGTAGCAGGGACTACAGGCATGCACCCAACTAATTTTTTGTATTTTAGTAGAGAAGGGGTTTCACCATATTGGCCAGGATAATCTCAATTTCCTGACCTTGTGATCCACCTGCCTCAGCCTCCCAAAGTCCTGGGATTATAGGCGTGAGCCACTGCACCCGGCCAATAATTTCTAATAGAATTCCATTGTAGTCAAAGCACAAACTTATTATTTGAAATCTTTTAAATTTATTGAGATTTGTTTATGGCCCAGAATGTGAATATTCCATGTGAAATTGAAAAAGAAAAAAAAAGTGTATCTTGCTGTTGCTTGGTGAGTGTTTTTTAAAAATACTTTAAGATATAAGTCAAAAGCAATAAAAATCACACATTTAGAGTCTAATGTTTATATTCACAGTTGTATAACCATCACAGTTAAATTTTAGTATATTTTCAATCCCCTGTAAACAATATCCCATAACCATTGTCATCCAATTCCCTTCATTATCCCAGTCCTAAGCAACCACTATTATAACTTCTTTGTTTCTACAGTTTAAAATTTGAGATAATCCACATATTATGCAAAAACAAAATTTACCCATTGAAAGTGTACAGTTTGGTAGTTTTTACCATATTCACAAGGTGGTGCAACTGTCACCACTATCTAATTTCAGAATATTTCATCACCCCAGAAAGAAACCCCACAGCCACCTGCAGTCACCTACCATTTCCTTCTAATCCTCCTAGCCCTAGGCAATCACTACTTTCTGTTTTTATGAATTTGCCTATTTTGGACATTTCATATAAATGGAATACAATATGCGGTCTTTTGTAACTGGCTTTTTCACTGAGCATTATGTTTTTAAGGAACATCTGTGTTGTAGCATGTATCAATACTTTCCTTTTATTGCTGAGTAATATTCCATTGATTGATATACATTTTATTTATATATTCATTAGTCTATGGAGATTTAAATCGTTTCCATTTTTTGCTATTATGTATAATGTTGCTATGAACATTTATGTACAAGTTTTTGTGTGGATGTATGTTTTTGTCTTCTGAGTATTGACCTAGGAATAGAATTGCTGAGTCATATAAAACTCTATTTTTAACTTTTTTGAGAACTGCCAAACTGTGTTCCACAGCAGCTGCACTGTTTTATATTCCCACCAACAATGTGAGAGTTTCCAATCACTCCGCATCCTCACCAACACTTCTTGTCTGTATTTTTAGTGGCAGCCATCCAAGTGGGTGTGAAGCAGTATCTCATTGTGGTTTTGCATTTCCCTAAATACAATTTTTTTTTTTTAAATTTTTGAGACAGAGTCTCGTTCTGCCACCCCAGCTGGAGTGCAGTGGCATGCTCTCAGCTTACTGTAGCCTCCATCTCCCAGGGTTCATGCAATTCTCCTGCCTCAGCCTCCTGAGTAGCTGGGATTTACAGGCGCCCACCACCACGCCCAGCTGATTTTTGTATTTTTAGTAAAGACGGAGTTTCACCATGTGGGTCAGGCTGGTCTCGAACTCCTGACCTCAGGTGATTGGCCTGCCTTGGCCTCCCAAAGTGCTGGGATTGCAGGCATGAGCCACTGCATCCGGCCACAAAAGTTTTTCATTGTGATGTAGACCAACTTATTTTTCTCATGTTGCTTATGCTTTCGGTGTTGTATTTACAAAGTTGTTGCCTAATCCAAAGCCATGAAAATTAACTCCATAACTTCATTCTAAGAGTTTTATAATTTAATTTTTTTATATTTAGGTGTTCAAACCATTTTGAATTATGTTTTGCATACGGTATGAGGTAGGGGTCCAACCAAAATGTGGATACTCAGTTGTCCAAGCACCACGTGTTGAAAATACTATTCTTTCCCAATTAATTGTTATGTGTCTTATAATTAAATATATATTTTCATATTTGTCTCTAGTTCCTGGCCCAGAGTTCCTAGAACTCTTTTAATTGCCCAGGTGACAGGAGCATCTTTTGTTCTAATGAGGCAACTCTTGCTGGGCTGCTGGATGGGGGCTGATGCCTAAAAGACCAAGCCATGATTAGAAGCTTGACATTTGCAGTCCCCATTTGCTAGGATAGGAGAAAGGCTGGAGATTGAGTTAATAATCAGTCATATCTACACGATGAAGCAAAAATCCCTGAACTTCAGGGTTCAAGAGGCTTCCTGGCTGTGAACATATCCATGTGCCAGGAGGGTGGCGCACCCCAGCTCCATGGGGACAGAAACTCCTGTACTAGGGACCCTTCTAGAATTTGCCCTATATATCTCTTCATCTGGCTGTTTATCTGTATCCTTTATCATATCTCTTATTAATAAAACCGGTAAATGTGTTTTTCTGAGGTCAGTGAGCCATTTTAGCAAATTAATGAAATCTGAGGAGGGAGTTATGGGAACTGCAGCTTACAGCTAGTCAGTCAGAAGTACAGGTGACCACCTACTACTAGCAATTGCCTATTTGAAGTGAGGAGCAGTCTTGTGGAACTGAACCATTAACCTGTTGGACCTGATTCTAACTGTAGGTAGATGGTGTCAGAAGTAAATTGAATTGTGGGATACCCAGTTAATGTCTGCTGGAGAACTGTTTGCTCTGGAGAGGAATCCCCACATATTTTGATCACAGAAATGTTCTATACTGTGATGAGGGGTAAGAGTAAAAAACAATTTTGTTTTTCCTATCTCAAGCAAAACACGGTATATTTTTCTACCTCCTACTTTTTTTTTTTAACAATTTTTAATAGCTACATAATAGTTGTATGCATTTTGGGAATACATGTAGTATTGTGATTCATGCATATAATTGTAAAGATCAAACCAGAGCAATTGGGATATCTATCACCCCAAACATTCCCTTCTTCTTTATGTTGGGAATATTCCAGTTCCTTTCCTCCAGCTATTTGGAACTATAAAACAAATTATTGTGAACTATAGTCAACCTACTGTGCTACCAAACACTAGATGTTATTCTTTCTAGCTGTTTTGTTGTACACATTAACCAACATCTCTTTATACCCTACCTCCTCCTACATTTTCCAGTTTCTGGTAACCACCAATCATTTCTCTGCCTCCATGAGATCCACCATTTTAGCTCCCACATATAAGTGAGAATTATGAATTATGTTTTGCATATGGTATGTGTTTCTATGTTTTGCATACTATTTGTGTTTCTGTACCTGGTTTATTTCACTTAACATGATGATATCCAGTTCCATCTGTGTTGCTACAGATGACAGGATTTCATTTTTATGGCCAAATAATATTCCATTGTGTATTTGCATCACATTTTCTTTATCCAGTCATCCATTGATAGACATTTAAGTTGATTCTATATCTTGGCTACTGTGAATAATGTTGAAATAAAAATGGGAGTACAGATATCTCTTCAACATACTGATTTTCTTTCTTTTGCATGTATACCCAGCAGTGGGATTGCTGGGTCATATAGTACTTCCGTTTTTAGTTTTTGAGGAACCTCCATACTGTCTTCCATGGCTATACTAATTTCCATTCCCACCAACACTGTACAAGTGTTCAGCTTTCTCTTTATGCTCATCAGCATTTGTTATTTTTTTATATTTTTGATAAAAGCCTTTTTAACTGGAGACAATATCTCAATGTGGCTTTGGTTCACATTTTCCTGATGATCAGCGCTGTTGAGCATTTTTTCCTATACCTATAGGCTATTTGTATACCTTCTTTTGAAAAATGTCTACCCAGATCTTTTCCCCATTTTTAATTGGATTATTTGGGAGTTTTAGGGTTTTATCCAATTTTATTTTGTTTTTGCTGTTGAGTTCCTTATATATAGTCCCTTGTCAACTGGATAGTGTGCAAATATTTTCTCCACTCTACAGGTCATCTCTTCACTTTGTTGATTGTTTCCTTTGCTGCGCAGAAGTTTTTTAGTTTGATGTGATGCCATTTGTCTATTTTTGCTTTCATTGCATGTATTTTTGTGGCCTTACACAAAAAAATCTTTGCCAGACCAATGTCTTGAAGCATTTCCTCCATGTTTCTCTTCTACTAGTTTCATAGTTTCAAGTCTTAGATTTAAGTCTTTAGTACATTTTGATTTGATTTTGTATATGCGGAGAGATAGAGGTCTAGTTTAATTTTTCTGCATATGGTTATCCAGTTTTCCCAGCACCATTTATTGAAGAGATAACTTTTCCCAATGTATGCTTTTAGTGCCTCAACTGAAAATTAACCATAAATGCACTGTTTTATTTGTGGGTTCTCTACTCTGTTCCACTGACTCATGTGTTTATTTTTACATTTGTACCAAGCTGTTTTGGTTACTATGGCGTTGTAGTATGTTTAAAGTATAGTAGTGTGATGCCTCCAGCTTTGTTCTTTTTGCTCAAGATCAATTGCTTTGGTTACTTGAAGTCTTTTGTGGTTTCATGCAAATTTTAAGATTTTTTTTTCTTTCTGTGAAGAATGTTGTTGGTATTTTGATAGAGATTGCATTGACTCTGTAGATTACTTTGAGGAGTACTGACATTTTAACAATATTAATTCTTCCAACTCATGAGCATGGGACATCTTTCCATTTTTGTGTGTATTCTGTTCAATTTCTTTCAACAGTGTTTTTTGTTTGTTTGTTTTTAAGATGGGATCTCACTCTGTCACCCTAGCTGGAAGGTAGGGGCATGATTACAGCTCACTGCAACCTCAAACACCTGAGCTCAAGTGATCCCCCGGCTCCAGCCTCCCAAGTTGCTGGGACTACCGGCATTTGCCACCGTGCTTGGTTAATTTATTATTATTTTTGTAAATACAGTGTCTAACCATGTTGACCAGGTTGGTCTTGAACTCTTGGCTTTAAGCAATCCTTGGCCTCCCAAAGTGCTGAGATTATAGGCGTGAGGCACCATGCATGGCCTCATCAGTGTCTTATAGTTTTCTTTGTGGAGATCTTTCACTTCTTCAGTTAACTTTATTCTTAGATTTTTTTTCTTTTGTAGTTATTGTAAATGGGATTGATTTGTTGGCTTCTTTTTCACATTGTTCTTTGTTGGTGTACATAAATACTACTAATTTTTGTATGTTGATTTTCTATACAGTTACTTTATTGAATTCATTTATTAAGTGTAAACATTTTTTTGATGGAGTCTTTAGGATTTTCCAAATAGACTATTATGTCATCTGCAAACAAGAAATTTGGCTTCTTCCTTTTCAACCAAATGTTATTTCTTTTTCTTCCCTAATTTCTCTGGCTAGGACTTCCAGTACTATGCTGAATAAAAGTGGTTAAAGTGGGCATTCTTGTCTTGTTCCATATCTTAGAAGACTTTCCATTTCTCTTCATTTAGCACAATGTTAGCTGTGGCTTTGTCATATGTGGCCTTTATTGTTTTGAGGTATGTTCCTTCTAAACGCCGTTTATTATTATTTTTTTAAATCATAAAGGGATGTTGAATTTTGTTGAATGATTTTTCAGCATCTATTAAAATGATCATATGGTTTTTGTCCTTTATCCTCTTAATGTGATGTATCACATTTATTGATCTACATATGTTGAACCATCGCTGCAATCCTAGGATGATCTTTTTAAAGTGTTGTTGTATTCTGTCTATTATTTTGTTGAGGATTTTGCATCTAAGTTTATCAGGGATATTGGCCTGCAGATTTCTTTTTTAGTTTTGCTCTTATCTATCTAGTTTTGGTATCAGTTTAACACTGGCTACATAGAATGAGTTTGGAAGTACTCCCTCCTCTTTAATGTTTTGGAATAGTTTGAGTAGAATTAGTATTGATTCTTCTTTAAATGTTAGGTAGAATTCAGCAGTGAAGCTATCTGGGGCCAGGCTTTTCTTTGATGGGAAAATTTTTGTTATTGCTTTGATCTTGTTACTCATTATTGGTCTATTTAGGTTTTCTATTTCTTCATAGTTCAATCTCGGTTGCTTATATGTGTCCAGTAATTTATCCATTTCTTCTAGGTTTTCAATTTGTTGGTATATAGTCATTCATAATTGTCTCTAATGATCCTTTGTATTTCTGTAGCATCAATTTTTATGTATTTTTTCTTGTTTCTGGTTTTATTTGGGTTCTTTTTTTATTATTTAGCAAAAGCTTTGTCTATTTTGTTTATCTTTTCAAAAAAAGTTTTTATTTTTTGTAATCTTTTTAGTCTCAATTTTATTTCTACTCTGATCTTTAATATTTCTTTCCTTCTATTAATTTTGTGTTTGGTTTGTTCTTGCTTTTCTTGTTTCTTGAGGTGTATCATTAGGCTGTTTATTTGAAAGCTTTCTACTTTTTTGATGCAGGTATTTGTTGCTATAAACTTTCCCCTTAGTACTGCATTTGCTGTATCCCATAGATTTTGATACGTTGCATTTCGATTTGTATTTGTTTCAATAAATTTTTAAATTTCCTTCTTAATTTCTTCATTGACCCATTTGTCATTCAGAAGCATGTTGTTTAATTTCCATGTATTTGTATATTTTCCATATTTCCTCTTGTCACTGAGTTCTAGTTTTATTCCCTTGGGGTCAGAAAAAATACTTGATATGATTTTGATTCTTTTGAATTTGTGGAGACTTGTTTTGTGGCCTCATAGATGACCTATTCCAGAGAAAATTCCATGTGCCGATGAGAAGAATGTGTATTCTGCAGCAGTTGGATTAAATGTTCTGTAAATTTCAGTTAGGTCCATTTAGTCTAGAATGTAGTCTAATTCCAGTGTTTATTAATTTTCTGTATGGATGATCTGTTCATTCCTGAGAATGAGGTGTTGATATCCCCTATTATTGTTATTATAGTCTTATCTCTCTCTTTAGATCTATTAATGTTTGTTTTATATATTTGGGTGCTCCTGTGTTGGGTACATAAATATTTACTGAATCCTCTTGCTGAATTGATCCCTTTATCATTACATATACCTTCTCTCTCATGTTTGAAGGAAATCTTTGCTGGGTACAGTGTTCTCAGTTGACAGTTGCCTTTTTTTTTTTTCTTCAGTATGTTGAATATGTCATCCACTTCCTCCTGATTGTGTGGTTTCCACTGAGAAATTTGTAGCTAGATGAATCAGAGCTCCTTTACATATTATTTGCTTCTTTTCTCTTGCTGCTCTTAGGATCTTCTCTTCATCCTTGATCTTGGAGAGTTTGATTGTTATATGCTTTGGAGTAATCTTATTTGGATCGAATCTGTTTGGTGATCACTGAACTTCTTGTACCTGGATATCTGTATACTTCTATAGGTTTGGAATGTTTTCTGTTATTATTACTACTTTGGATATGCTTTCTACCCCTTGCTCTTTCTCAGCTCCCTCCTGAACACCAACTCTTAGATTTGCTCTTTTGAGATTATTCTGTATATCCTGTATTCTTCATTCTTTTTTACTCTTTTTTTCTTTTTTCTCCTCTGACTCTATATTTTCAAATAGTCCATCTTTGAGCTTACTGATTCTTTTTTTGGCTCAATTCATTCTGCTGTTGAGAGCCCCTAATGTATTTTTTCAGCACAGCAAATGTAATTATCAGTTCCAGGATTTCCATTTGATTGTTTTTATTAGTTCAATCTCTGTTATATTTTTCTAATAAATTTCTGAATTGCTTTTTCATGTTACCCTGGAGTTTTCTGAGTTTCCTTAAAACTGCTATTTTTAATGCTTGACCTGAGAGCTCACAGATTGCCCTTATAGTAGGGTTCTTGCTTTGTTCATTTGGGGAGGTCATAGTTCTGTTCGTTGTTGTTTCTTCTGGATGTACATCTATGGCTTCATAGGATTAGTTCCTATGTTTCAAGGGTAACTTATACCTGTCTTCACTGGATTGTTTGTTTTGGTCTTTCTAGGTTATGTTTCCTAAGAGGTTCTTTACAGTTGTTTGTTGAATCCCTTGACTCTTTTAGATTGCTGCCTCATTTTCAGCACTAGATGGCGCCTTTAGCCCAGGGTTGTCTTGACTCTCACATTCATCATTCTAATTTTATTCTTCTACATGTCAATATACAATTTTTCCAGCATCAATTATTGAAGGGACTGTCCTTTCCTCATTTTGTATCACTGGCATCTTTGCTAAAAGTCTGTTAACTATAAATGCATGGATTTATTTTTGGCGTTTTGTTATGTTCCATTGGTAGATGTGTTTTTAATGTCATATCATAATGTTTGAATTACTATAGCTTTGTAATATAGTTTGAAATCAGGGGTTGTGATGTCTTTAATTTATTCTCCTTTCTCAAAATTGCTTTGGCTATTGTAGGTCTTTTTTTCTAGTCCCATGAAAAAAGTCATTGAATTTTTAATAGGGATTGCATTGAATCTGTAGATTCTTTGGCTAGTAGGAGCATTTTAACAATATTAATTCTTCCAATCCATGAACACAAGATTTCTTTTATTTGTGACTTCTTCAATTTCTTTCATCAATGTTTTATAGTTTTTAGTGTACAGATATTTCACTTCCTTGATTACTTTGATTACTTATTTAATTAACCATTTGCATAATTTAAAAATTTGTCTGCTTCTTTCACTAGACTATGATTTCTAGTATCTGGCTTTGTTCTCCTTTCTATTTTCAGTACCCAGTACATTCCTTGTTATAGAGTGTACACTTAATAACTATTTGTTGAGTTAATTAATTTAAAAATTTGCAAGTTTCACAAATGGAAATGAAAACAAAACATACCAAAACCTATGGGATACAACAAAAGTAGTAATAAGAGGAGAGTTTATAGCAATAAGCTCCCATATCAAAAAAGTATAAAAACTTCATTCAAATAAACAACCTAACAATGCATCTTAAAAAACCGGAGAAGCAAGAGCAAACAAGCCAAAATTAGTAGAAGAAATAAAATAATAAAAATCAGAGCATAAATGAAATCAAAATAAAAAGTATCAATAAAACAAAAAGTTGGTTTTTCTAAAAAGATAAGCAAAATAAAAAGACCTTTAGCCCAAGAAAAAAAGAGAGAGGATTCAAACAAATAAATTGAGAGATGAAAAATGAAACATTACAACTGATACTGCAGAAATTCAAAGGATCATTGGAGGCTACTATAAGCAACTATATGCCAATAAACTGGAAAACTCACAAGAAATAGATAAATTCCTAGACACATACAACCTTCTAAGATTCAACCATAAGGAAATAAAAAACCTGAACAGACCTATAACAAGTAATGAGATCAGGCCAGACATGGTGGCCCACGCCTGTAATCTCAGTACTTTGAGAGGCCAGTGGGGGGTGGGGTGGGGGGCGGATCACTTGAGGTCAGGAGTTTGAGACCAGCCTGGCCAACATGGTGAAACCCCACTTCTACTAAAAATACAAAAATTAGTGGGGTGAGGTGTCACACGCCTGTAGTCCCACTTACTTGGGAGGCTGAGGCACAAGAATTGCTTGAACCCAGGAGGTGGAGTTTGCAGTGAGCGGAGATCATACCACTGCACTACAGCCTGAGTGACAGAGTGGAGACTCTCACAGAGTGAGACTCTGTCTCAAAAACAAACAAACAACAAACAAAAAAAAAATGATGATATCAAAGCTATATTAAAAAGTCTCCCAGCAAAGAAAAGCTTGGTTCACTGCTGAATTTTACCAAACATTTAAAGAAGAACTATTATCAATCCTACTCAAAGTATTCCAAAAAATAGAGGAAGAGAGAATACTTTTAAACTTGTTCTATGAAGGAAGTATTACTCTGATACCCAAACCAGACAAAAACAAATCAAAAAAGGGAACTACAGGCCAATATCCCTGATGAACATTGATACAAAAATCGTCAACAAAATACCCACAAACCAAATTTTAAAACAGACTAAAAAGATCATTAACCGTGATCAATTGGGATTCATTCAAAAGATGCACTGATAGTTCAACCGATGCAAATCAATCAGTATGATACATCATATCAACAGAATGAAGGACAAAAACCATATGGTCATTTCAACTGATGATGAAAAAGCACTTGACAAAATTCAACATCCCTCCATGATAGAAATCCTCAAAAAAGTAGGTATAGAATGAAGATAACTCAACACAATAAAAGCCATATATGGCAGATCTATAACTAGTATCATTCTAAATGGCGAAAAACTAAAAGCCTTTCCTCTAAGAACTGAAACAAGACAAGGATACCCACTTATACCACTGTTGTTCAACATAGTACTGGAAGCCCTACCCAGAGAAATCAAACAAGAGAAAGAAAAAGGGCATCCAAATTGGAAAGATATAAATAAAATGATCCCTGTTTGCAGATAATATGATCTTATATTTGTAAAAGCCTAAAGAGTCCACAAAAAAAGCTATTAGAACTGATAAATCTAGTAAAGGGCAGGATACCAAATCAACATAAAAATCTGTAGCATTTGTATATGCCAACAATAAACAATCCAAAAAAGAAATCATGAAAGTAATACCATTTATAACAGCTGCAAATAAAATAAAATACCTAGGAAGAAACTTAACCAAAGATGTGAAAAATCTCTACAATGAAAACTATAAAACATTGAAGAAAGAAACATTGATGAAGAAAAGAGGGCACACAAAAAATGGAAAGATATTCCAGGTTCATGGATTGGAAGAATCAATATTGTTAAAATGTCTGTATTACCCAAAGCAATCTACAGATTCAGTGCAATCTTTATCAAAATACCAATGACAGTCTTCACAGAAATGGAAAAAAACAATCCCAAAATGTATTTGGAACCACCGAATATTCAGGCTAGCCCAAGCTATCCTGAACAAAATGAAAAAACTGGAGATATCACATTACCTGAATTCAAATTATACTACTGAGCTATAGTAATCAAAACAGCATGGTACTGGTGTAAAAATGGACACATAGACCAATGAAATGGAACAGAGAACCCAGAAATAAATCCATACACCTACAGTGAACTCATTTTTGACGAAAGTACTAAGAACATACACTGGGGAAAGGATAGTTTCTTCAACAAGTGATGCTGGGAAAACTGGATATCCATATGCAGAAGAATGAAACTAGAATTTTATCTCTTGCCATATAGAAAAATCAAATCAAAATGGATCAAACACTTTAATCTATGACCTCAAATTATGAAACTACTACAAGAAAACATTGGGGAAACTCTCTACGACATTGGACTGAGCAAAGATTTCTTGAGTAATACCCCACAAGCACAAACAAAAATGGACTAATGGGATCACACCAAGTTAAAAATTTTTTGCACAGCAAAGGAAACAGTCAGCAAAGTGAACAGACATCCAACAGAATGGAGAAAATATCTGCAAACTACCCATCTGACATGGGATTAGTAACCAGAATATATAAGGAGCTCAAACAACTCAATAGGAAAAAAATCCAATAATCAAATTTAAAAATAGGCAAAACACCTGAATAGACATTTCTCAAAAGAAGACATACAAATGGCAAACAGGTAAATGGTGCTCAACATCATTGATCATCAGAGAAATACGAATCAAAACTACAATGAGGTATCATCTTACCCCAGTTAAAATGACTTATATCCAAAAGACAGGCAATAACAAATGCTGGCAAGGATGTGGAGAAAAAGCACTTGACAAAACTCATATACTGTTGGTGGGAGTGTAGATTAGTACAACTTCTATAAAGAACAGTTTGGAGGTTCCTCGACAAAGTAAAAATAGAACTGCCATATGATCCAGCAACCCTACTGCTAGATACATACCCAAAAGAAAGGTAATCAATATACCAAAGAGGCATCTGCAGTCCCATGTTTATTGTGGCACTATTCACCAGAGCCAAGATTTGGAAGCAACCTAAGTGTTCAACAGCAGACTAATGGATCAAGAAAATGTGGCACATATACACAATGGAGTACCATTAAGCCATAAAAAGAGAATGAGATCTTGTCATTTGCAACAGCATGGATGGAACTGGAAGTCATTATGTTAGGTGAAAATAAGCCAAATAAGAAAGACAAACCTCTCATGTTCTCATTTATTTATGAGAGCTAAAAAAAATTAAACAATTGAAGTCATAGAGGCAGAGAGTAGACAGATGATTACCAGAGGCTGGGAAGGCTAGAGGGGGTTGGAGGGGAGGGCATAAGGGAGCTGGGATGGTCTAAGGGGTAAAAACATGTAAGTAGATGGAATTAATAAAGTGTAGTATTTGATCATTACAACAGGGTGACTACAGTGAACAAAAATTTATTGTACATTTAAAAATAACTAAGAGTGTAATTGAATTGTTTGTAACACAAAGTAAAGATAAATGTGAAAGGTGACGAATATCCCATTTACCCTGATGTGATTATTATGCAGTGTATCCTTGTAGCAGACTATCTCATGTACCCTATAAATATATACATCTATAATGGCTTGGCATGGTGGCTCACATCTGTAATCCCAGCACTTTGGGAGACCGAGACAGGCAGATCACCTGAGGTCAGGAGTTCGTGACCAGCCTGGCCAACATGGTGAAAGCCCCTCTCTACTAAAAATACAAAATTTAGCCACGAGTGATGGTGCATGCCTGTAATCCCAGCTACTCAAGAGGCTGAGGCAGGAGAATTGCTTGAACCCAAGGTTCAAGTGAGGTTTCAGTGAGTCGAGATCCTGTTATTGCACTCCAGCCTGGGTGACAAGAGCAAGACTTTGTCTCAAAATACACACACACACACACACACACACACTATGTACCCACAGAAAAACATTTTTTAAAGATACAGTTTTTTAAAAAAGGAAAAAGCTCTAGACCCTCAGATATGGTTTGGATCTGTGTCCCCATCCAAATCTCATGTTCATTTGTGATCCCCGGTGTTGGAGGTGGGGCCTGGTGGGAGATGACTGAATCATGGGGATGGATTTCTCGTGAGTGGTTAGCACCGTTCCCTTGGTACTGTCCTTAAGATAGTGAGTTCTCACGAGATGTGGTTGTTTAAAAGTGTATGGCATCTCCCTGTCTTTCTCTTGCTCCAGCCATGTGATGTGCACCAGCTCCCCCTTTGCCTTTTACCATGATTGTCAGTTTCCTGAGGCCTTTCTAGAAGCCAAATAGATGCCAGCATTGTGCTTCCTGTACAGCCTGCAGAACTGTGAGCCAATTAGACCTCTTCTCTTTATAAATTACCCAGCCTCAGGTATTTCTTTATAGCAATGCAAGAACAGACGAATACACCCTCCTTTAAAGGAGATAAAATGATGATGTGCTCATACTCAACTACTTAGAAAATGCTCAGCCCCTTTGGGAGGCTGAGGCAGGTGGATCATGAGGTCAGGAGATCAAGATAATCCTGGCTAACATGGTGAAACCCTGTCTCTACTAAAAATACAAAAAATTAGCCGGGCATGGTGGCATGCGCCTGTAGTCCCAGCTACTCGGGAGGCTGAGGCAGGAGAATTGCTTGAACGCAGGAGGCGGAGGTTGCAGTGAGCTGAGATCACACCACTGCACTTCAGCTTGGGCGACAGAGAGACTCCGTCTAAAAAAAAAGAAAAGAAAAAGAAAAAAAGCCGGGCACAGTGGCTCATGCCTGTAATTCCAGCACTTTGGGAGGCCGAGGCGGGCGGATCACGAAGTCAGGAGATCGAGACCATCCTGGCCAACATGGTGAAACCTTGTCTCTACTAAAAATACAAAAAAATTAGCTGGGCATGGTGACACATGTCTGTAGTCCCAGCTGCTTGGGAGGCTGAGGCAGGAGAATTGCTTGAACCCAGGAGGCAGAGATTGCAGTGAGCCGAGATGGCACCACTGCACTACAGCCTGGGCAACAGTGCGAGACTCCATCTCAAAAAAAAAAAAAAATGCTCAGCCCACCCTAAAGGAGGAACTTAAAAGTCATTAAAGTATTTTAAAGTTTAAAAAGCAAGTTTCCTATAACTTTATAATTTTGTAGTATATTGGTATACATTTATACACTGAGTTTTATTTAGTAAATCAAATTATGGTTAAAGCTATTCATTTTTCTGATATCTCTATAACTAACATTCTTGGGACAAATGTATCTGCAACTTAAAAAAATTCTAAAAGCTTATTTAATGCCCCTGATATTTGAAATACTGATCACAGAGAAATCAAACAACTAAGTTGTATCATTTATAAAAGTTGTATAATATTGCAAATAATCTTTTTTTTGTGATTGATGTTTTGAATTCACTCCTATAAAGCCAAATAACATGCCAATAACAAAGAAGTGATTTATGTTTGGTAACTCCTAAAAGAAAGGTCAGTGGCAGCACAATCAGCATAAAATACAATCCTACATTAACGACTATATTAGAATATGCAACATCCAATCTTTAATTCCTATATTTACCAGCTGTTCTTGCTATATTCTGATTTCTTGCTTAGGACTACACAGCCTTAAAGTTTCAATTCAGGAATGCAGAGACACATAATTAACAAAATGAAAGTATGGAGAAAAAAAAAAAAACTTTTAGAGCACTCTTGCAACATGCATGCGATCTTCAAATCCCTCATAACAAAATTTGAAAACTAAGTGAGCTTTTTTCCTTAAAAATTGCATCATACCATAACTTAAGTAGGTGTAACCAGGCACAGTGGTACATGTCTGTAGTCCCAGCTAACTTGGCAGGCTGAGGCAAGGGGACCACGTGAGCCCAGGAGTTTGAGGCTGCAGTGAGCTATGATCATGCCACTGTACTCCAGCTTGGACAGCAGAGCAAGACCCCATCTCCAAAAAAATTTTTTTTTAATTTAAAAAAGGTATTATCATATGGCAAAATTTATCATCTCTATTTTCACACAGTTTACAGAAATTTTGTTTATAAATGAATTTATGATGGCTGAAGCACAACAGTAGCACAAAATACAACTATGTATACATTAGGTAATAAAAAATGTATGTGCACTCTTTTGTAAATTTCTTAAGTCAGAATATAACGAGCAAAGAAAAATTGCACATACACTTACGTTTACAAAATTTATTTAATACTCATCTATTAACCTACAAATCTCAAATTGGTAACATATCATCAAAATTGATTTAATATTGAAAAGCCTTGCTAAAATTTAGCATGTTGACTAAAATATACCATTGATGTTTGGAATGTACAATGTATATCATTAATGATTGTAAGCATTTACTCTATCAATGATTTCTAATCCTTTAAGTTTCTGTTGATGTTACCTATACAGTGAGAGACATCCTTCTCTAAATCTGGAAAAGCTTTGAGCTTCTTAAAAGGCAAAAAAACATATAGACCATTTCAAAGAGTGTACATGTAGCAACTGAAATTCAGCAGTGAGACATAATGAAAAACAAACAGGTCCACAGGCTTTGTAAGCAATTAGACTTGGATTTCAATCCTAGCTCTCCTACTCAATAACTATTTGACAGTGGTCAAATTATCTGGCATTTCTGTGTCTCAGTTTCTTCATCGGTAATAATTTTGGTAATGATCATTCACTATTGTTGCCAGAAATAAATAATGTGCAGAGTAAGCACATATCCTTTCCAATCCAGTGTTACTTATACCATGCTTTCTCCAACATGAATGCTCTTAAATCTGCATCAAACTTTACAGTTCACATGACACTTTCATATGCATATATATATTTTTATACTTATTACTTTGAGCCACAGGAAGATCAAAGAGAACACCTCCAATAACAGATGACAAAATTAAGGTTAGAGAGTATCAGCAGTTTGCCTAAATTCATCCTGTTGTAATGCAGTAACAAAATCATTGTCTTTACTGTTATCAGAATTTATTTTTTATTAGGGAGGCAACGGAAAAATACTTTGCTTAGAAAAACACTTTGATGTGACCCTGAGATTCTGAGAACATGGATAGCTGGCAACAAGGAAGCAAGAGCTAGGTAAACTGCTCTACGTTAGAAACCAGCAGGAATTTGGTGATTAGCATAGTTTAGAAGAAAAAATAGAACAAAGTGAGGAAGAAAAAGAATGGTTAGCTATCTTTGGGGTCACTGAAGTACCTTTAAAGAATGGGAGGAGTATTTGGCTAGGTGCAGTGGTTCGAGCCTATAATCCCAGCACTTTGAGAGGCTGAGGAGGGAGGATCCCTTGAGCACAGGAGTTTGAGACCAGCCTGTGTGTGCACAATGGCAAAATCCTGTCTCTACAAAAAAATTAAAAATAAGCCAGGAGTGATGGCACACACCTGTGGTCCCAGCTACTCACCATTCTGAGGTGGGAGAATCGCTTGAGCCTGGGAGGTCGAGGCTGTAGTGAGCTGAGATCAAGCCACTGCACTACAGCTTGGGTAACAGAGTGAGACCCTGTCTCAAAAAAAAAAAAAGAATAGGAGTAGGTAATATACACTGTGATGTGTAATTCTTACCATTTAAATCTCCCTCTTTACAAATGTGCAGTCAACCTTGTTGTTTATGAATTTATAGATATAAATTCAAGTAAGTTTCTCTTTTTATTCATTCGTTTTCTTCTTCCTCCTTCCTTTTCCTTTTTATCCCTCTTTCTCCTTCTCTTTTTTAATAAGGGATATTTATTCAATTCTATATCTGGGTTAGCACAGTGTGAGACAGGGACAGCATGTGGAAGAAGAAGAAACAATTTGTACCTGAATAAAGGCAACAGAAGCATAAGCTTGAACTTCATGGTAAAGAAGAAAACATACCAATCCCACCCTCCAGAGTCACAGAAATCTTGGGTAAATGAATTAGTCTTTCACACGCTGTTCTTTAGTCTTTCACATGCTGTTCTTATTTAGATTTTAAGGGAATTACAGAGGTAAAGCTAAGACTAGTACTCAGGTTTTAAAATTGCTAATCCGGTATTCTTTCTAAAGCCCATACAGAGTATTAACTAAGTGGTACAAGTACATACACGCCAGGAGTTAAGATCCACTGAGTTCTAAGAAGATTTAGATAATGTAAAAAATAATCACTACACCAATGATGAAAATAACATGATGGGCTGATATCCTGTCCCCACCAAAAAAAGACACACACACAAAAAAAATCAGACTCTCTTAACACCTACCAACTGTCCGCTAAATGTTATATAAGGAGTCTTTGCCTTTTTGACAAAATTACACTATTGTTAGGACCAATACAAATTATATGAATACACAGTATATATAGTACATACATAGTCCCACCTAAACCTGATACATATTTAAAATTAGAAAAATTATTTTAAAAGGCAGAAAAAAATAGTAGGACCAGGAATGATAGGAATGACTAGAAGTGTGACTTAGAGATGTTGAAGAAAAAGAGATTGTTCACTCTGAGAAACATTTACTGAGCATCTTTCTCTTTCTTTCTCTTCCTCCCTCCCTCTTTCCTTCCTTCCTTCCATCCATCCATCCACGTTAGAGTTGCTATTTATGAAGAACATATCTCAAGGGGAATAGAAGACCTACAACAGTTAGAGGTCAAAGGCCATTTTTGATTAAGTGGTTAAATGTGTACAACAGACAGGAAGCATTATCAGAAAAGTGAGGGATTAATGTGGCCAAAGATTAAGGGAAGGCTTCACAAAGTAGACGAGTCCTAAATAGGAAAGGCTACATAGTCAAAGTGATGAAAGAAGTGTTTTAGGGTCAAGGAACAACTTCTGCAAAAAATCTAGCATTGAAACAAAACTGGCCAACTGATCATCTTTATTAAAGAAGTGTTTTATTTAAGCTATATTGACTAACATTTGCTATCTTTTATAAATAAATGGTATTTCATTACATTTAATATTGTGTCATTTGTCAACTCATAAGAATTACTGTGGCACTACATTAACTAAGTCCATTTAGACTATCACTCACCTACTCCATAAGCCAGTTCTGTTTTATAGTGCCATACAAAAGTCTGGTTCAGATACTACAAAAATATTTCCATTAAAGAGTAAATATTTTCACTCTTAGATACTATAGAAATAGTTTTTATAATCTATTATAAGAATTTATAGAATGCTTAACAATAACTCATCCCTAATACAGTGTGTAACATATGAATTTGAGAGGCCTCTGTTCTTGATAAAATCATAAATATCTTTCCCTAAAACTCATTGGTCAGGAAATATGAAAGGTAACCATCTAAATCTACTCAAAACTTTTAAACCAGATTATAAAGCCAAGTCCACCTGAACCCTTAATGGGTGAGGATTTCATTCTAAGGCTGCAATAACTTCATTTGTGGCCAAGTCTTAGCTCCAGGAGCAGACAGATTACCAAAGACATTCTGGAGATCAGTATGAAGCACATCCTGCTTAAACCAATTATGCTGAAATTGTCAGATTGCAGATGACAGCCAATTTCATGCATTTCATTTCCATCAGGTTCAACTAATCATAACAATAATAGCAGAACAAGAAAGATGTCATTACTTATCATTCTTTTGGAATATTTAAACTTAGATGGATATTTTACAAATAACATTCTGTGAGTCACATACAGAGAAGCTCAACAAATGTGAGTTTTAGAAAAATACGTTGTAGTGAAAATGTGGATTTAATATATATATTGCTTAAAAATTATACTATCGTGATTATTTTCCATTTATCTCTATCTCATTGATTCATTTTAAAAGAAAACTAACATGCAAGTTTAAATAGTACATTTAATCTCTCTTTCCTCTGCACCATTTCATTAACAAAAGTGGATGATAAAATAAATCAAGGCAGAAGAGCAATTCTTAATTTATAATTTCCTTACTTTTGTACTAGTTTTAAGTCACAGCTTCTGAATGGTGTTCTATAATAGACACACAAAAAACAGCTTAATAAACATTACTGGCAATTATTTCATGCATCCTTCAGGCATAAAAGCCTGCCATGAACTAAGAGAAATTCATGAGCTTTTTCTAAGACTGTTCTTTACAGTGTGTTTGCATAAATAACAAGGCCCAATCTGTTGGAAAACAAGTAAAGGGCAAATTAATAAGGTCATCATTTTGGTCTAATGATGCTTAATGCAGTTTTAGCAATCTGCTCAAGACAAAAGATAGCCACTCAGACATAGCCAATTATGCATTTGTGTGGCAGATGAAATCTTTAATGATGAATCTGATTAACATTCAATAATAAACATACAAGCTGAGAAAATGACCAAGCTACATCCTGCAAACATCATCAACTAAGGCTTTGTTCAGATTGAGGTCAGACTGGTATTCTAGAAAGGCGCATTAAGATAAAAGTTTATCAAATGTGTTAACATGAATCCCCCTTTAAAAAACCCCACAAAATCCCTATTATGCAAAGGCTACCTTTGCAACAGCTGACTTGTCTGCTCAGTTATGAAAATAATAGACTAATAATACTCTAAACTTTTTCATGGGTTGCATGGGTTTAATTTTTTGGAGTGGTTTTAAATTAATTTGCTTTGATCTCCAAACATTGAGAATATGATAAAATTGGGTCACAGGAGACTTAAGAGTTCAGTTCCATTGCTTCAGTTTTTCTACCAGTGACCCAATGTGAGCGACTCAAAAGGAATCTGTTTTACTCACGTTCCTAAAATGCCTTGGATCCAATGGAGTTCAAGAACTGTTACTTATATAAATAAGCATTATTTAATAAAGTATTCAAGCAGCTCGGCAAGGATATCACATAGTATATTTTATTTTACTTACTCATTTTTTGAGAGAGTCTGGCTCTGTTGCTCAGGCTGGAGTGCAGTGGCATGATCTCTGCTCACTGCAAACTCCGCCTCCCAGGTTCAAACAATTCTCCTGCCTCAGCCTCCCGAGTAGCTGGAATTACAGGTGCCTGCCTCCACGCCTGGTTAATTTTTGTATTTTTAGTAGAGATGGGGTTTCACCATGTTGGCCAGGTTGGTCTTGAACTCCCGACTTTGTGATCCGCCCACCTCTGCCTCCCAAAGTGCTGGGATTACAGCAAAAAACATCCAGCTTTTTGCTAGTTTTTGAACTTGTGCCTCACTTTTTTCTTTCAACATGTTTGTGAGATTCTTCAATATTTTTGAGTGTAGTTGGAGTTCATTTTCATTCATGGCTGTGGGGGATGTATCATTTACTTGACAAACATTTACTGAGTATCTCTGTCTACATAAATATTCATATTATATAGTTTTTATAACCTATAATAAGTATTTATAAAATGCTTGACAATAGCTCATCTTAGTATAACATGAAATGTATGAATTTGAGAGGATCTAGTTCCTTGGAAAAATATAAAATCATAAATATCCTTTCGTAAAACTCATTGGTCAGGAAATATGAAAGGTAACTATCTACTCAAAAACTCAATCACTGCTAGTGGTAGATTTAGGATTATTTATCTTTTCTATGACTGTTTCTATTTTATAGCTACTATTAACTGTACTGCTACAAACAAATTGTATGTCTTCTGGTGAACATACGTATGCACTTCTGTTGCATATTTATCCAGGAATATTGCTGGGGCGTAGGACATATGTATGCTCAGTTTTAGTAGCTACTATAAACCATTATTCCAAAATAGTTATACCAACCCATACTCCCATTAACATTGTAATGAGAATTCTGGCTGTTCTACATTCTTGTGACTCTTTAGCATTTTCTATTTTCATTTTAGCAATTCTGGTGGGTATATAGTGGTGTTGTACTGTGCTTAATTTGCACTTACCTGATGACTAATGAGGTTGAGCTATTCACACCTTTATGGGCTATTTGAACACCTTTCTGTGTGAAGTTCCATTCATGCCTTTGGTTCACATTTTGTATTTCATGCCAAACTGTAATGTCTTCTGAATGTGGTTATATTAACCAGCAAGTAAATGAAATCTGACCTTTTATTCTATTTTTAGAAATCTGACATAAACTGAAATACAAATGGTCTCTGACTTACGATGGTTTGACTTATAATTTTTCAACTTTATGATGGTGTGAAAGTGATACACATTCAGTAGAAACTGCACTTTGAGTGCCCACGCAACCATTCTGTTTTTCACTTTCAGTACTGTATTTAATAAATTACATTAGTCAACAATTTATTCTAAAATAGGCTTTTAGATGATTTTGCCCAACTGTAAGCTAGTGTAGGTATTCTGAGCTTAAGGTAAGCTAGGCTAAGCTATGATGTTTGGCAGGTTAGGTGTATTAAATGAATTTTCTATTTACGATATTTTCAACTTACGATAGGTTTATCAGAATGTAACTCCATCATAAGTGGAGGAGCATCTGTATATCTAAATGTTTAAGTTTCTGAGCTTATGGTGAAACTAGGAAATAAAAAACAGCTAAAAAACATTATTATTATGCAATGCTAGTGAAGAAACTCATAATTATGTTAAAGGACGGTATCAAGAATTTATCCCGACTTTCCTATTTAAACTTCCTAGGAGTATTCTGTATAACTACATAAGGGATGACAGAATTAAAATATCACTATTTTGCAACTCTGATGAATTAATGGCCTTAGGGGTTGATAATTAATGGCTGTTAACATCATGAAAAAAGAGATACTCAGCTGTTTAATGCTTCTTGATGGAAGAACACAACCTATGAAGTAGTCTTGCCAAAGTCAAACCTGAAGCTAGAAAACCCTCTCGATGTAACTATCAATTTATAAAAAGTGCAGATCAGAGGAATGTGTTAAACCATACCATAGGACATCAAACAGCCCAATCCAGATTGTGGAAAACTCTATGGTTCAAATACCTTGATTGGCTTTTATCAAATAAATAAATTGCAAAAAAAAAAAAAAAGAGAGAGAGAGAAGAAAAAACAGATGATGGAGAGGGAATCTATAGATTAAAAGAGACTTAAAAGACACATCAGGGCCGGGTAAGGTGGCTCACACCTGTAATCCCAGCCAGCACTTTGGAAGGCTGAAGTGGGCAGCTCACCTGAGGTCAGGACGTCTCTACTAAAAATACAAAAAAATTAGCCAGGTGTTGTGGCGGGCACTTATAATCCCAGCTAATGGGGAGGCTGAGGCAGAAGAATTGCTTGAACCCAGGAAGCAGAGGTTGCAGTGGGCCGAGATTGCACCACTGCACGCCAGCCTGGGCTACAGGAGGAAGATTTTGTCTCAGAAACACACACACACACACACACACCCCAACAAATTTCAATGTAGGTACCTTATTAGAGTCCTAATTCAAAATTTTTTTTTTTTTGAGACTGAGTCTTGCTCTGTTGCCAGGCTGGAGTGCAATGGTGCGATCTCGGCTCACTGCAATGTCCACCCCCTGGGTTCAAGCAATTCCTCTGCCTCAGCCTCCCCAGTAGCTGGGACTACAGGCATGTACCACCACGCCCAGCTACTTTTTTGTATTTTAGTAGAAACAGGGTTTCACCAGGTTGGCCAGAATGGTCTTGAACTCTTGACCTCGTGATCCACCCACCTCTGCTTCCCAAAGTCAAAATTTTGTTAAACCTTAAAGATTTTATAATCTTTATGAAAAGACAATTTCTGATAATGGTAAAGGAGCTTCTATGAGATCACTCCTCCTACCAGTAACAATAATAAATTTTGTATTTGTTTTAATAAAACTATTTTTGCAGTACTAGAGAATAACCAAGAAACAGAAACTTCAGGAGACACAGTCCTTCAAAGATGTGAAACATATTTGGAGAGATCTTTCTTTAATTAGTTTTCCCTTCAGTGAATGCCCCAGTTCATGTGTCAGGGAATAAAGCTCAAGCAGAAAGTTGCAGTCTTATTAGAATGAGGAAACACAGATTGAATTTGAGACTGCTAGAATGACTAGAATTTAAGGGAAGAAATCTTGGGCATGATTGTGCCACAAAGAAGGGAACCCTAAAATGTAAATATAAGTATCCTTCCAATCCTTGGTTGACTCTTGAACTACTGTACATGTGCAAGACATGTCTCCAACAGCCCAGTGGAAAGCTGTAGCTGTAAGGCAGAAAGAGCTGAGAAGACGTTAGCAGCTGCTTATTGCTGGGAAAATAGAGTCTGGAGTTCAAGTTCTACTAAGTTAAAGGAACACTAGGGCTTTCCTGTTAAACCCCAGGAAGGCTACTCTTTATACATAAAGACTATATCACAGGACTAAGAGCAAAATCAAAATAGACCCATTCTAATAAAGTTGAAAACCAAACCTTCACAAGATTAGAGCTATTCTCTGTAATTTAACTGCCTTTCAGAATAAAATTCAAAATTCTTCATTGGAATATAAAAGAATCTAGAATATGTTATTCACAATTTTCAGTATATAATAAAAACGAGATGTGTAAAAAAACAACAACATAAAAATGAGACTTAAAGAGAAAAAACAGTCAATTGAAAGAGATTCTGAGACAACTAAATGTTGGAATTGGACAAGAACATTAAATAAACTATTGTTTTAACTATGTTAAAGATTTTATAGGAAAAGGGTCAGGTGTGGTGGCTCACACCTATAATCCCAGCACTTTAGGAGGCCGGGTGTGGTGGCATGTGCCTGTAGTCCCAGCTACTTGGGAGGCTGAGACAGGAGAATTGCTTGAACCTGGGCAGCAGAGGCTGCAGTGAGATGAGATTGTGCAATTGCACTCTAACCTGGGCAACAGAGCAAGACTCAGTCTCAAAAAAAAAAAAAAAAAAGATTTTACAGGAAAAGATAAATATAATGGGTAAATAGATGGGAGAATTTTAGGAGATATTTGAAAACTGCAACAAAACCAGAACTCTTAAGAGCTGAATAATACTTGAAGCAAAAAACTTACTGGATGAGCTTGACAGCAGATTAAAAACTGCAATCAATAAATTTGAATATACAATAATGGAAACTATATTAACTAAAGTACAAAGAGAAAAATCATTGAGGAAAAATGAGTAGAACCTCAGTGACCTGTGAGACAATATCAAGTGGTCTGACATATATGTAATTGGGGTGTCAACTGGAAAGAGAGAAAATAAGGCAAAGTTTGAAGAAATATTGGCTAAAATGTCTTACATTTTATTTAAAAGATCTACTCTCAGACCTAAGGCGCTCAGCCAAAACCAAGAAAAATAACTACAAAGAAAATCATACCTAGGAACATCATAGTTAAACTGATAAAAACTAAATGTAAAGAGAAAAAGTCAGCAGTAAGAGCAAAATGATATATTCAGGGAATGATAAGAATGATGGCAGACCTCTATTCAATAACAACAAATGCCAGAAGACAACATCTTCAAAATTCTTGGGGGGAAAATCTTGCCAGCCTATAATTTTATACCCCATGAAAATTTCATTCAGGATTGAAAGCGAGATCTGGTGTCCAAAGAGACAACAGATTTGGTATCTCCAAAGATCTTGGAAGTCATCTTTCCCATCCTGACAACAAGGAATCCTGACAAAACTGGAAATCAACAATTTTCTTAGATCCTCCAGAGAACTGAGATCATAAGGCAAACTGTTGCCCCCAAAATTGGAGAGACAGATGGGCAGATATAGAGAATCACAATTTACCACAGCAGAAATCTCCGTGGGAACGAAACTAGGGTAAGAAAGCTTAAACCATTATTGGTAAATTGCCAGGGGCACAGTATAGATGAGTTTGAGAGTTAAAGAATTCACGGGGATCCAGTTGTAGGAGGACCCCCATACTTTTGTAAGTTTTATCTCCAAAAGCCCTACTAAGTTCTCATTGTTAAAATCACAGAAATATCCCCTTGTGCTTCCAGGTGATGGAGGGGGAAAGTAGCCAACTTAAAATATGTCCAGAACATTCTGTTCTTAAAAAGGCCTGCCCTCAAGAGAAACTACTTTATCAGAGCCCAACCAACTGGGATTTTATTACAGCTCAACCAATTTGTGGGAATGGAAATAACCCAAATTTCAGCTCCCTCTAGCCTTTCACACTGGGGAAGGGAAATATTCAACCATAGCCCACCTCAGTCCTTCCTGGTTCACCCAACAGGGAAAATAAAACAAAATAAAACTGAGAAGAATTTAAGAAGACAGATACATAGGCTCATTAAAAAACTGAGACCAAATCATAAAACTATAGAATGGTTTCCCTCCCACCAAACCTTACCATATCAATAGGGCTCCCACATAATAACAGGGGAATATAACTTAAAGAACTGCACATCTCATACATTATTTAAGCAAAAGTCTGTAGGGAAACCCAAAGATAGCAGAGGAGTCAAAAGAAAGGATACCAGAGGAAATTGTAGCCTCCAACACCTGCAGGTACAGCAAACAGTAAACAAACTAACCTCTAGCCAGATAAACATAAAATCTCACAATAAAGCTATTTATTCAGTTCCATTTACCAAGTACATCATGTCCAACTTTTAACAAAAAATTATAAGGCATATTAAAGGACAAAATAAAGTTTGAAAACATAAAGTAAGCATCAGAAGAGGTCTCAAATATGGCAGAGATGTTAGAATTATCAGACTGGGAACTTAAAACAACTATAATTAATATGCTAAAGGATCTAGTAGAAAAAGTGTACAATGTGCAAGAATAAGTGGACTATGTAAACAGAGATGGAAAGCCTAAGAAGGAATAAAAAAAATGCTAGAAATCAAGAACACTGTATCAGAAATGAAAAATGCTTTTGGTAAACTCGTTAATATACTGGACAAACAGCTGAAGAAAGAATCAATGGGCTTGAAGAAATGTCAATAGAAATCTCCAAAACCAAAATGCAAAGAAAAAAAATGACAAAAAGAGACAGAACATAATATCCATGAACTGTGGGGCAATTACAAAAGGTGTAACATATATGTAATGGGAATGCCAGGAGAAAAGAAAAAAAACAGAAGAAATATTTGAAGCAATAAAGACTGATAATTTCCAAAAATTAATGATAGACAACAAACCACAGATCCAGGAAACGAAGAGAACACCAAGCAGAATATATACCAAAAGATCTATACCGAGGGCTGGGTGTGGCTCATACCTGTAATCCTAGCACTTTGGGAGGCTGAGGCAGGCAGATTGCCTAAGCTCAGGAGTTCAAGACCAGCTTGGGTAACATGGTGAAACCCTGTCTCTAGTAAAATGCAAAAAATTAGCTGGGCATGGTGGTGCATACCTATAATCCCAGCCACTCAGGAGACTGAGTCAAGAGAATCATTTGAACCCGGGAGGCAGAGGTTGCAGTGAGCCGGGATCATGCCACTGTACTACTGCCTGGGAAGATCTACACCTAGGCATACCATGTTCAAATTTCAGAAAATCAAAGACAAAGAGAAATGTTACCTATAGAGAAGCATGGATAAGAATTACACTGCACTTCTCAGAAAACATGCAAGGAAAAAGACAGTGAAGTGAAATATTTAAAGTAAAGAAAGAAAAAAACCACCAACCTAGAATTCTGTATCCAGCTAAATTATCCTTCTTTTGAAGGAGAAATAAAGATTTTCTCAGACAAACAAAAATTGAGAGAATTTGTCCCTAGTAGACCTGCCTTGCAAGAAATACTGGCTGGGTGCAGTGGCTCACACCTGTAATCCTAGGACTTTGGGAGGCTGAGGCAGGCAGATCACTTGAGGTTCTTATAACAAGAAGAAATTTGGATATAGACCAAGAGAGACCCCACTCACATGCACACTCAAATCAAGGGATGACCATGTAAGGACACAGGGAGAAAGCTACCATCTGCAAGCCAAGGAGAGAGAAATCAAACCTGCTAACACCGTGATCACGGACTTTTAGCTCCCAGAACAGTGAGAAAATAAATTCTGGTTGTTTAAGCCATTCAGTAGGTGGTACTGTGTTTTAACAGCCCTAGCAAACTGCCAGAAACTCAGATCTGCGTAAAGAAAGGAAAAGCATTAGAGAAGGATTAAATGAAGGTAAAACAAAATCTTTTACCTTTATTTTTCTTAAATGATTCAACAGATCCTTGTTCAAAATAATAATAGCAGCAATATATGTAGTGATTATAGCTTGTAGATAAGTGAAATGAATGACAGCAATGTACTAAGTGGTGGGAGGGACAAGTTGGGAATACTGTGTTGCTATAAAATACTTGCACTACCCATGAAGTGGTATAGTGCTTTTTGAAAGAGGAGGTAAACTAGTCATAAATATAAGGGAAAGAGGTACAAATAAGTGGAGCATAGAGAATTTTTAGGACAGTAAAACTATTCTATATGATTCTATAATAATGGATACATGCCACTATATATTTGTCCAAACTCATAGAACAGAAAACATCTAGAGTGAATCCTAGTGGATTCACAGACTTTGGTTGATGATGTCAATGTTGATTTATTGATTGCAACAATGTACCACCCTGGTGTGGGATGTTGACGGTGAAAGAGACTGTGTGTTTATGGGAGGGGGTATATGAAAACTCGCTGTACTTTCCACTCAGTTCTGCTGTGAACATATAATTGCTCTAAAAATAAATAAATAGATAAATAAATAAATAAAGTTTCCAGGTGTGGTGGCTTATGCCTATAATCCTAGCACTTTGGGAGGCTGAGGTGGGCATATCACTTGAGGTCAGGAGTTCGAAACCAGACTAGTCAACATGGTAAAACCAAAACCTGTCTCTACTAAAAATATAAAAATTAGCCCAGCATGGTGGCATGCACCTGTAGTCCCAGCTACTCAGGAGGCTGAGGCAGGAGAATCACTTGAACTCAGGAGGTGGAGGTTGCAGTGAGCCGAGTTTGCGCCACTGCACTCTAGCGTGGGCAACAGAGTGAGACTCTGTCTCAAAAAAATAATAATAATAAAGTCTATATTTTAAAAACCATTGCCTAATCCAAAGTCAAGAAGACTTACCTCTGTTTTCCTTTGAGAGTTTTAACTCCTGAATTCAGTCTCCAGTCCATTTTGAGTTAAATTTTGTATATAAGGCAGGAGTCTAGCTTCTTTATTTTGCATGTGAATATCTTGTTGTCCCAGTACCATTTGTTGAACTATTTCCCCAATGAATTGTCATTCGCTCTTGTCAAAAATCAAATGTCCATAAATGTATGGATTTATTTCTGGACTCTTGACTCTATTCGATTGTCTATATATCTATCGTTATGGCAGTACAATACTGTCTTGATTATTGTCGTTGTGTAGTAAGTTTAAAAATTGGAAAGTGTGATAGTTGTGTTGAATCTGTAAATCAATTTGGGGAGTGCTGCCATCTTAATAATATTAAATCTTTTGGTAATGAACATGAGAGGTTTTTGTTAAATTCATTTCTAGGTATTTTATACTTTTTGATGCTATTGCAAATTAAACTGTTTTCTCAATTTTGTTTTTGAATTGTTCATTGGTTTACAATTGAATTTTGTATATTGATCTTGTATATTCCATATTGTTGAATTTATTTATTGGTTTTAATTTTTTTTTAGTGGATTCTTTAGGATTTTCTACATATAAGATGTCACCTGCAAGTTCTACTGCATTTATTTATTTATTTATTTATTTAAATTATTTTTAGAGATGCTCTCTTGCCCAGGCTGGAGTGGAGTGGCATGATCATCACTCACTGCAGCCTTGAACTCAGGCAATCCTTCTGCCTCAGCCTCCCAAGTAGCTGGGACTACAGGCCACACCAGCATGCTTGGCTACTTAAAAAATTTATTTGGTTTTCCCATTTCTAAAAAAATTTTTTTAGAGATGGGGGCTCTCACTATTACCCAGGCTGGTCTCTAACTCCTGGCCTCAAGCAATCCTCTTTCCTCAGCCTCCCAAAGTGCTAAGATTATAGGCACTAACCACCAAGCTTGGCTCACTTCTACTTTTCTAATCTTGATGATGTATTTGTCTTGCTTAATTGCCTTGGTTAGAAATCCCAGCAATGTTGAATACAAGTTTCAAGAGCAGACATCCTTATCTTGTTCCTGATATTAGGGGGAATGCATTCAGTTTTCTCTATTAAGTATGACATAAACTGTGCGGTTTTCATAGATTCACTTTATTAGCTTGAGGAGGTTTCCTTCTAGTTATAGTTTATTGTTTTTATCATGAAAGGATACTAGATTTGTTAAATGCTTATTCTGCATCTATGGAAATAATCATGTAGCTTTAATCTTTATTGATGTGGTATATTACATTATTACCGAATTAAATTATTTCAAGCTTTTATTCCTGGAATAAATCTCATTTGGTCATAGGATATAATCTTATTTATGTTGCTGGATTCAGTTTCCTAGTACATGTTGAAGATTTTTGTGTCTAAATTTATAAAGGATATTGGTCTATAGTTTTCTTGTGCTATCTTGGCCTGATTTGGGGATCAGAGTAATATTATCCTCTTAGAATGAGTCGTGAAATGTTTCCTCCTTTTATATGTTTTGGCAGAGTTTGCGAAGGACTGATATTAATTCTTCTTTAACTATATGTAGAATTCACAAGTGAAACCATCTGGTCTTGGGCTTTTCTTTGTGGGAAGGTTCTAAATTCTTAATTCAATCTCTTTACTTGTTATAGGCCTATTCTGATTATCTATTTCTTCTTGAGTCAGTTTCAGTAGTTTGTTTCTTTCAAGGAATTTGTCCACCTCATCTAAGTTATCTAGTTTTGTTGTCATATAGTTGCTCACAGTAATAATCATTTTTATGTCTTTAAGCCTGGTAGTAATTTGATCTTATGTTTGTTTGTTTTAATCAAGATAGCCAAATGTCAACTTTTGTTGAAGTTTTGAAAGAACTCTTTTGGTTACTAATTGCATAGCTTATCTTTTCTATCCTCTTACTTTCAATCTATTTGTGTTTTTGAATCTAAACTGTGTCTCTTGTAGAAGGCATATGTGATTGTCTTGTAAAAATCCATTCTTCCAATATCTGTTTCTTGACTGGCGTATTTAGTCCATTTACATTTGATGTGGTTACTGATAAAGTAAGATTTATGTGCTCATTTTGCTATTTATAGTCTATGACATATATCTTTTGCTCTTCTATTTATCAATTATGATCTTTTTTCATCTTAGGTATTTTCTAGTGTACCATGCAAATTCCTTGGTTGTTTCTTTTATCATACTTTTAATTTTCTTAGTGGTTGCTCTGGAGATTACAATTAGCATCTGTTTTTGTTTCCCTCAATATAATATCTTGCAAAACTGTAGTATGATATCACAACCAGGCTGTTAACAGTGATACAGTAAAAAAAAAAATGAACATTTCCATCACCCCATGGATCTCTCATGTCGCCCTTTTATAGCCACACTCTCTTCCCTTCTACCTGTATGCCCTCCTTAATCCCTGGGAATCACTATGTTCTATTAAATCAAAAATCTGGGCCAGTTCATAGACATTTTCTTTGGCTGCTTTTAACCCTGTGTATTTTGCACACTGTGCTGTTTATTTGCATATCTAGTAATTTTTTTGTTGAAAACAGTATTTTAGATAATACCTTGTAACAACTCTGCTATTTGGTCCATCTCTCCTCAAGATTTTCTTGAACTAAATTTATAGATTCTATATTCCCTGCCACTGAGTTCTCCTGAGTGAGTGTGTGTGTGTCTGTGTGTGTGAGTAGTTTTTTTTTTATTCTTGTTTTTGTTTTTAAGCATGGGTTTCTAGTGGTCCCCTCTGGGGTCACTATAATTTAGTAATCAGTCAAAGACCATCAGATTTCCTAGAATGCTTTTCTATTATTTGCCAAGGATATCTTTTGAAGGCCCACTTTCAAACTTTAAGCAGTTCATAAGACAGACTTACCTTTTACTTTTTTCTTCTGCAGGACCTCAAAGTCAGCTGGAGATGACTGACTGGGGCCTTTTCCCTTCCCTATCTTTTGTGAGCATGTATACCAACTTATTCATGCATACAGCCTTTTAGATTCCCCAGGAATATATGAGAGCTTTTCAAAGTTCCCTATGCTTTTCTGCTTCTTCAGGGTTTCCCATTAAGTTTCTAGCCAGACTCTTGTTTGCCCCATCTGAAAGCACAGCTTTAGGTGGCTGTGATGTTGCCAGAAGACCGGTATTGTTTCAATAGGGTCCTGGAGGCCCACTCCCCCTGCTCTGCCCCACCCCTCAACTCTCAGTTAAATCAAGTAGCTACAACAGCCTGGGAATAGAGATTTCCCAGGAAGCTGCAGGTTGGAACAAAGTATTAGCTGTGCTGTGGGATGTTGATTACTCAGGTACAAGTGATATATCGGGATCAAAAATATCTCTAGAACATATCTCATTTTCATCAATAAGACTGCCAACAATAGTTATAAAAACCACCTTCAGTAAATCCAGAAACATTAGAAACAATCCATTTGGCACATAGCACATTTGTATTATACAATCATTTCGGACTTCAGATTCCCAAACATCTTTATATTTTAAGAGAATCATTTCATTAAATAAGTTTAAAAATAGTATCTGATTTTTGGTGTGCTAACATTAGATAAGAATGAACAAAAGAATGAAAGTAAGCTATTTTTGAGGAATGCAGATGATGGTTACATTCAATTAACACATATAATAAGGAATGAGGTAATTTCCTGACTAATATAAGAGTGTAATATGAATGGATATGATAGGTCATGACCATAAAAGAGAAAACCATAGTTGAAAGATAATTCAAATCATCTGGTCTCCACTGCCAAAATAATAAGATTATGCTTACTCTCTTGACTAAATTTCTTATCAGGCAAGACAATGGAACAAAACCTTGTCACAAAATATTTATTACATTTCCAATTGGGAAAAGTAAAATTTTAAAGAATAAAATATACATCCCTGCCAGAACTTTTCAATGCTCCCATACTGACAATTTTACCTTCCTTGGAAGAAAGATAAGTCGATTTTTTTCCCATAGAGAAGTATTAATTGGAAGGTGTAATTCACCAGTCCACAAAGAAATAGTACTTAACTGTGTTCTTCCTGTGAGCACTCAATTAACTGTATGCTTATAAATGGCATTTCCTCTGAATGTATATTGAAACTCACCTTATAAAATTCATAGCAGTGCAGCATTTCTTGTTGCTAAGGGACTATACCACAGTATTTCATGATGCTAAAATAGAAATATTATAGTTTAAATTTCATATGCCTAGCTATCATCAGACAATTGAAACAGTGAAATGGGAAAATGTTCAACATCTAATTACATTATTTAATGTTGGAATAATGCATGATCCTGCACTTTCTTATAAAAGACTAATTTTAAAGTAGTATCGATAATAATATTTCCTTATCATTATGATTATTGTTGTTAGTTAATACTGGGGAGCTACTACATCATGCCAGGCTATTCTAAGTGGTTTACATAAATTAACTCATGTAACCCATATAACAACTGCATTGGATATTACTTCCCCAGTTTTGCACAAAAATAAACTAAAGCACAGAGAAATAACTTTCTCAAAATCATAGAATTTATAAAAAGGCAGAAATTGAATTTGATATCCAAGTGGTCTCATTGCACTGAGAAACATTTTCAAAAATCTTAACTACATTTAGTTACCTGGGATTTATTTTTTAAAGTGATGTTATTCACAGCACTTTAAGTAAGAACATACCTAGTCTTACCCATAGAATGAATATTTGCTGAAAGTACTACCATCCTGATGGAAGTGTATTTATAACCAAATTGTTTACATTACTACTATAACTTTGAATCTGCTTGGTTTAGGGATGTGCAATAAGAGTTTACATTGAGTTGGAAATCCGATCCTTATTTTACAAGACTAATCTTTGGGTCACGTCTTTGTCGCCAATGTATATTCAATCCTGATTAGGCTTAAATGAGCAGATTAAAAACACACAAAGAGATAAGACTGGCTTACTTTAACAATGCAAGTTTTAACAGTATAATGTGGAAGCATAATGTGTCTAAATTTTTATGCTGCCATACTAAATGCCTTTTCAGTTTTGTCTTTGATACTTAAGCTTACGAAAATACTACATCTGGGAATAGTTCATCTTTAATAGCATATCATCCTTCTATTTTTTAATCAATAAGAGAAATGGGCCTTATTAAACATATTTATCTATAGCATAGCAATACTTCATATGTCTTCATTATTACATGAGCACAGTTATGCACACACAGCCTTATCTTAAATTTCAGAACAAATATACATAAACTTACCCTTGATTGAACAATGTTTCCAGGGTCAGTTACTTCAGCTCCCATTAAAGAGACTGGTTGATCTTTCTACACTGTAAGTAGCTGAAAGAACATTCTTTCATATTCCAGATGGCATTTAAAGATAAACTTATCTCCATGCTTACAAAAATTTTAAAAACCTTTCATAAAGCCTGAACTACCAGATTTAACATCTCAACTTCACTTGTAAAGGTCCAACCGAAAGTGAATTGGATGTTAAGACTGGATCGTGTTTTTAAAAAACATTAGCTTAACATATTCAAAGGGAAAATGTAAGAATCTTTAGTCTAACATAGTAGAGTACAGAAAATAACTTAAAAAAAAAAACAAAGAGTAACAGCTTACATTCGCAAATGCTTATGATGTAAATTCATTATTTAATTTTATCCTCACAGACCTCTGTGAGGTATTACTGTTCTCATTGTCTGGGTGAGGAAACTTTTAGGGAGCATAAGTTAAAGCTAGACAGCAGTAGACTGGGGTTTAAAATGTCCAAATCCAAAACTCAGGCTCAGATCCTTTTGGTTTACTGCCTTCTTAAGAATCAAAACGTTCTCAAAAGAAAACATAATTCCTTGTTTTCAAATAAAACTATTTATAACTGAGAACACTATTAACAAATCTCCACATTTACAATTCTGTGGAATTGTAAAATCCACCCACATTAATTAAATGTGAAATGATCCCTTTCAAAATGTTAGCACCAGTTCGTCTTAAAACAGAACTTTGATTATTCTCTAAAATATGAGAATGCAATCTTTCCCATGATAGAGGCTATAATAGAAAAAACACAGATCCTGAAGATTTCTATTCTAAGGGAAGGCTATTTTAAAAGAAACTTCAACAACGCAAATATTTCCTCAGCATGTAGAAAGAACAAAGTAATTTTGCCCAGGTTTCCACATGACAATACATCTGTGGGAGTAGCATTGTTCCTTTGACAGTACATTCACAATGATAATGTGTGTCACTGCTGTACATCTGGTTTCAAGACAAAAAGTTTCTCTGTATTCTTCAGTTGAACAATTGACCAAACAATCCAAATTTTAAAATTCCAAGGACAACCTCCTTTATGCGGACCTGCCATTTGAATAAAATGAGCAAAACTACAAGTTTGCCTTGAAGCAGCAAAAGCCCCCGGTGTTGAATGATTTATAGTGATTCACAAGTGAGCACTTGCTACTTTTTGTAGAAATTAATGGTGCTATACAACAGAGGTACTCATGGCAGAGGGAAGACAATAGAGCAAGAGGGAGCTCTCTTATACACTCCCACTCGCCCAGTCTGTTTGGGATGGAATTACATTTGTCCCTGGAAATCACTGTCCATGAAATAGAAAGAGGAGTGGAAACTCAGAATGGAGGAGACATTGGATGAGGTAGCTCAGAAAAATAGCAACAACACGAACTTCCACTTCAAACTCCCGGGTATACATTGAAAACAGGAAGATTTTGTGTAATAATATGACTATCAATCTATGTAACATTGTAGTTCTCAGAAAAACTTCTTATAGTCTTCCACACTGCAATACGCCAAAAAATTCTTCACAAGCACATATTCATTTTTTGATAAATGAGTACATTACCACAAGAAAGAATTTCCAATTCCAGAAAAAATATTGAAATTGGTCAAAGCTACAAAGTACTAAAAGGAACATTATTAGAACCATATGATTTGACCATATGTTTCTGCAAACATTTGTAACCAAAGCATGAATGGTCCACCTTAGAGTGGGTAGCAGCAGGGAAAATCCCAAGTTATAGTTTTAAGTGTCTTTTATACTTATGTGTTGAATGAATGGATATTATCATAGAACTTGTTACCCACAGGTTTTAAATGGGCAGAAAAGAGAGTTTAAATGAATCCACTGATTTCAAAAATGGGGAAATAACAGATGTGGGTGATTTGAACTCAGTATTCTGGAATATAAGTAATTTGCTTCTCCTTGGCCATATCACTTATAGGAATAAGTGGTGTTAATTATAGAATTATTTTTGGGTGAGTGCAAGGCTTGGGATAAATCATAATGTATAGCTTAGTACCTGCTTTTCAATGTTAGAAACAGGTATTAATGTGACAAAAATGCACATGATGAACAGATTTGAAAGTGGTTGGGAAACTGTAAAAGGGCATGAGGCAACCAGAGACATGTATGCAAAGGAAAAGGACTTGGATTTATGAGCCAGTTGTTTGTACGTAAGCGCCCATCTCGCTGTTTTTTGGGAACGGTTGGTGGAACTCAGTTTCTTTTATCCTGTAAGTTGCCTGCATGTGTTGCTGCTCATCCTATACAACGCTGAGCCTGCCAAAGCATGAATCTTTATTTGTACACCACGGAAATTTTTTTTTGGGAGTCATTATTGGAAGCAGATGAATCAGTGCCTCATATATCCTAATGTGATGTTTGTTATTTGTACATTTCTTCATTTTGTACAAGTTTGAGGTTTTTTTTCCTTTGCAATTTTTAGGAGGAACGTATTTTTTAAAGTGATTTATAAGTTCCTTTTCGTTTCTGAACTCACTTAAAAATAAAAAGATTATTTACATTTGAAGACTTTAGAAAGTGACAAGGAAGCAATGTCACCATTAAGTCCATTTATCTTCATTCTTCACTAAAGTCTTATAAACCATTAATGTGGTTTTTAAATGGTTAAGGGCAACACTAAATAGCATTGCCAGTGGTAACATAAAATAAGTTTTCTTTGTAGGATCTGATTCATTTAAGCAATGGCAAAAGGATTTTGTGCAATTTAGCATTCAAGAAGACTTTCTGGATTTTTACCAACCCGGTAGTCTTGGAAAAAGCTTTTATAGATATTTCTAAAAGTAAAACAAGGTGAAAAATACTTACAAAAGGCAATATCACCCATCCCTATGTCCTGAACGGTATTGCCTAGGTTTTCTTCTAGGGTTTTTATGGTGTTAGGTGTTATGTTTAAATCTTTAATCCACCTGGAGTTAATTTTAGTGTAAGGTGTCAGGAAGGGGTCCAGTTTCAGCTTTCTGCACATGGCTAGCCACTTTTCCCAACATCATTGATTAAACAGGGAATCCCTTCCCCATTGCTTGGTTTTGTCAGGTTTGTCAAAGATCAGATGGTTATAGATGTGTGGCATTATTTCTGAGGCCTCTGTTCTGTTCCATTGATCTGTATATGTTTTGGTACCAGTACCATGCTGTTTTGGTTACTGTAGCCTTGTAGTATAGTTTGAAGTCAGGTAGCTTGATGCCTCCAGCTTTGCTATTTTTGCTTAGGATTGTCTTGGCTATACAGGCTCTTTTTTGGTTCCATATGA
>CAUYLG010074456.1:0-42351 GCA_963573385.1 Cacajao melanocephalus | reverse complement strand
GATGACCTTGCCCACAGCCTTGGCAGCACCAGTAGAGGCAGGGATGATGTTCTGGAGAGCTCTGCAGCCAACACACCACAGTTTCCTGGAGGGGCCATCTACAGTCTTCTGGGTGGCAGTTATGACATGGACTGTGGTCATGAGTCCTTCCACAATCCCAAAGTTGTCATGGATGACCTTGGCCAGGGGCACTAAGCAGTTGGTGGTGCAGGAGGCATTGCTGATGATCTTGAGGCTGTTGTCATACTTCTCATGGTTCACGCCCATCATGATCATGGGGGCATCAGCAGAGGGGGCAGATATGATGACCCTTTTGGCTCCACCCTGCTAGTGAGCCACAGCTTTCTCCATGGTGGTGAAGATGCCAGTGGACTCTACCACATACTCAGTGCCAGCATTGCCCCACTTGATTTTGGAGGGATCTAGCTCCTGGAAGATAGTGATGGGATTTCCATTGATGACAAGCTTCCATTCTTAGCCTGGAGGGTGTCATGGAATTTGCCATGGGTGGAATCATACTGGAACATGTGGACCATGTAGTTGAGGTCAACACAGGGGTCACTGATGGCGACAATATCCACTTTACCAGAGTTAAAAGCTGCCCTGGTGACCAGACGCCCAATACGACCAAATCAGTTGACCCTGTTGACTCCAACCTTCACCTTCCCCATGGTGTCTCAGGGATGCGGCTGGCAATGGGAGAGGAGATGCAGCTGTCTGTTGAACAGGAGGAGCAGAGAGCCCAAAATATTCTTTTTCATTTGTTTAAATGTTAAAAATGTTCCTTAGCAATGTTGTTTAGTTTTCAGTGTATAGGCTTTGTGTGTATTTTGCTATTTTATGTTTTTGATACTAAACAATATGGTTTTCTCCCCCATAATTCTGGAGTGCCTTTTACTCTAAGGCATATTTTAATTCACCACTGAAGCATGACACTTCTGAGATTACTAAATGCTTTGGATGATGACTGAGACCTCTCCACAATGCTGGCCAAGGTTTGACTATCTCCCTACTTTACGTGAGCTTAGAAAATTATTCAGTTAAAACACCGTAAGTCCTGCCTCAAGGAGTCTCACCCTATGGAAATGTAGCATAGTTCTCAGCAAAGACACAAATGGAAAATTCTGAAGCTGCTTTTGTTTTTGTTTTTCACACAATTTCCTCTCCCCTCAGTTCTCCTGGTATCTAATCTCCATGTCCTCAGTTCAGTGAGAACGCTTGACACTTCCTTAATTACACAGTCATTTAGAATGTGCCTCCAGCCAGACAGCGAGGGGTGATTGTGGATTCCCTTGGTTCTCCTTATCATAGGGGTTATGTGCCTGTGTTGCCTGTTTCCAATGTCTAAAAATAATTATTTCATGTGTTTTTTTCCCCAATTTTATAGTTATTTATGAAAGGAGGTTACGATCCTTGTTATTTCATCATGGTTAAAAGGCAAAGTTATTATGTTTATTTTTAAGCTAGAAATGTATTCATACCAGTTGATCTGAAAGCATGCAATAATTCATTTTATTTTTGCAGCAATCACCTAAAACTTGAATGTGTTTGCAAGATACACAACTTTATCCTGTAATAATTCAATAGAACTGGTTAATTTATGGCAATAAAAATAATCCTCAATTGTAAATATCATCATTACTTTTGTTTCTCATTCAGTATACACATCATAAATACCCTATCTGACTCAAGACTTGGTACTAAACTGCAATGGTTGCATTCTTTATATTTGAAAATACATTTTCTTCATTCAATTCTTAACCATTTCTTTCATCATTTTTTTCATTTTCTTAAATAGACAGCGTGAAAAAACTAAATGATCTGCCCATCAGATTCTTATCATTTCAAAATGTTTTTGTAAAAATTCCACCTTTCTTATTTAGGCATAATAGCCCAATTGTCCATAGATTCTTAATATATGTGTCTTGTGTATATACCTATCTAACTGCACATGTCTTGGTATATACCAATACAGAAAACCTATTTTTCTTACTTTAGTAACATTACTGAACGTTATGATTCTAATATAAAATACATGTACATAATAATGATACATCATTTTCCAACATAATACCTTTGTACTATAATTTATATGAATTCTTTTGATAATTTTGGTATTTTAAATGTATATGGTACCTCAGAAAATAATTAATTTTGGAAACTAATTGATATTCTAATTGAATGTGGTGTTTGTTAAATAAATGCAATCAAATTTGTCTGTGTTCGTAAAGTTTTCTTTGCTCAATTTTGAATTTAATATATTGCTAATTAGTCATTATTTTGTTAATGACAGATAATATTTAACTCCCACTGCATACATGTAAGCACATACACATAAGTAAAAGTGAAATGATAGAAAAATGTTACAGAACATTTTATTCTTTTTACATTGTGTCTTACAAGTTGAGAGCTTTTTTGTTGTTATAATGATCACATATATTCTTTTCACATGACTCAATATGCAATTATGAATAAGTATATCAGTTTGATATAAAATATTAATTCACTAGACACGGAGACTAAAAATGGTGCTTTTATCGCATTCACCATAGACCCTCAATCAAACAGCCTCCTAATTCTGAAATTATCATCCAGTTTTAGGATATGAATACCTATAGTCCAATGTGAAATAAACATATATATATATATATATGTATATAAATTCTTATTCATTTTCAAATTTCTTCCAACGCAGTGTAAAGTTTGATTCTACTTTTTGACGAGACTTAGAATACATTCTGACTCTCTCCTATTTCATTATTATATGTGAGACTATGTCTGGGAAGAAATTTGTAACATGCCTGGTCTTGAATATTGTCCCTCGCTGAAGGGTGTGTGAGAGATTAACGTGGAAACTAGTAGTTCAGAAAAGCATATTTTAATTTGCTTTCTTGAGTTATAATTCCATGCCTCACTGACCTTCCATGTATCTTCTAGTTTATTATTTAAATGTTAAAACATATTGTTAATTATGACGCTCAATCTTACTGATTTTATTGTGCAAAATTATCATTTTAAAACAGTATCATAGTCATATGTGGGTCAGAGGCTTATTCAATTAGAGTATCTGGTGTTGGGTCCTAAGGAACCTAGATTATTCATAAGCACCCTGAAGTTTGGAAAACATTACACACTTGATTATGCTTGCCCTTATTATTCTTTAGTTATGTCAAATATGTCAGTCTTACATTTTTCAAGAGGAATACCAGCTCTTTGAATAACACATACATTCTTTTCTATGTATGGTTCATGCTTAGCTAAATGCCCTGCACACAGCAGGTGCCAAATGAACCCTTGATGTTTACTTACTGAAAAAATATTAATATTTGTACAGCTATTTTGTTATTTGACTAAAACTTATTTGGTGAAAGAAAATAGCAAAAGATTTATCTGTTTCAGCAACTTGAAGTACCTTTCAACATAATAAAAGCAAATTTTGCCGATGTCTCTTAGGGTTTTAAAATATTATCTTTGTGATCTACTTTGCCTTAATACCACTTAAGACAGTTCTTCTATTGGTTCCTGTGTCTAAGCACATGGCTCTTGTTTTTCATATACTAGTAGGAAATGTTGTTTCTATTCCCCCCTGAAAGTTTAGGCAAGGGCTAGATCCTGAGTAATAGAAGTGGACTTTAAAAATTTCATTTCAGCAGCTTTTAACCTTTTTCAAGTTAAAATAATACTATCACTGAAACAGAAAAAGAATTATCATGGAACTAATTACCATTAAATAAAGACCACAAACTCTCAGTATTAGTGCTGATAACTTGTGTTTCATTGGATTATGGCATACTCTGCTAAAATAAGCACTGTTATAATTTGCTCTTGCTAAATTAACTTTTACAAATGATGCACAAAAGCTCATTTTCTCCAAGAACCTCCCACCCAACATATATGTCCAACTCAAGGAAGAGGCATTCTCTATATAGATCCTTTTAAATGTGAGTACTGTTTATTGGAACACATTTCTAGGATTGGAGACTTGAATATGCATAACAAATGAGGTAATTTCCCTTTTCACATTTATCATATGTAAAACAAAAAGCCAACCAATCAACACCAACAACAAAATCTATAGAGGTAGGACAGAGCCATAAGTCACTGGTACTTGGGAGAGATCTGAAACTTCTTCTGCTTCTGTTTTCTGCACTGTCTTCAAATAGTCTCTTTCTCATGGTGGTAGCATAGGTGCATTGTGGGGAAGTTCCTATTTGGAAGCTTATTACCTTGGTCTTCTCATCCTCTAAAGACCTTGGGAAAATGGACAGCCAGACTCTACACTAGATTTTTTTCTCTTCTCTTTCTTCCTGTCCAGAAGGCTCTAGTATGGCCTTTCTTTGCATTTCACAGCCAATTTTGAATAAAGGGAGGTGAAGTGAAAAAAGTAGATACTTTAGAATTTTGTCTCTTTGATTGATACTGATTCTAATATAAATACAAGGAGTTTCCCATGCAGTCAAGTCTACCACAATGGAAACTATGTTGAAATAATAAAAGGGTTAATTTGATGATCATTTTCCTTTGGTGATTGCACTTCCCTCTGGCACTTTGAGAAAGGAATGTTTATTCAAATATTAATTTTTTTAGGTAAGAATTACTTTAACACATAAAAGAATAGCTAAGGCAGGCAGGTAGAATAAACTTTTAGTTTTTCTACATGTTTTCTAAAAAGACATTTTGTTGAAATAGCAATTATATCTCAAGGAAACTCATTTTGTTGCTTATAGTCATTGCTTTGATGGTGTACACATATGCCATCAAAACATATTTAAATTATACAATTTAATAAGTTTTGGCATATGTGTACACCATCAAAGCAATGACTATAAGCACAATAATTCTTAAAAACTCACCACCCAAAGAGTTTCCTCAAGATTTTTATATTACTCTTACCTGTTTATGCCCAGTTCTTACCCCAACATATACATTGATTTGCTTTCTGCCACTATAAACTAGTTATAGATTCATTTGCATTGCCTAGCGTTTTATATAAATGGAATCCTAAACTATGTACTTTTTCATATCTAGCTTTGTTCATTTAACATAATTATTTTGAAGTGTATTTACATTTTTGTGTGTACCAATAGTTTATTACTTTTTGAGTAGTAATTCATTGCATGAATCCATTTGTCTATTCACATATTAGTGGACATTTGGGTTGTTTCCAGTTTTTAGCTATTACCAGTAAAGCTGTAATGGATGTTCTTATAGAAAATGGATATGGAAATGTGCTTTTAATTTTCTTGCATAAGTAACTAGGAGTGGAAGATCTAAGCCACAGTAAGCATGTATTGAACTTTTTATGGAACTGTCAAATTATTTTCCAAAATGGCTCCACTTGCATTTCACATTCTCACCAGCAATGCATGAGAATTCCAATTATTCCATGTGCAATGCAGCACTGGGAACAAAAGTAAGAGGAAAAGGAGAAGGAGGAGAAAAAGAGGAGGAAAAACTAGAGGAACAGCAAGGAGGAAAAGGGGAAAAGATAATAAGTAAAGATTTCTGCATATCTGAAGGCTAAAGTGTAATAAAAATTACAAATGTTGTCTAATAAATTTTTCCTTATATTCGAGAAACAGTTTGACATGTTTAGAATGCAGGCAAAAGGAGCACTACTTTGAAAATCAAAAGATAGATTATTGTTTGTTTTTTCTCACTAACTGGATGACCTTTATTTGTGTGGGCTTCAGTTTCCGTGTCTACAAAAGAAACAGGACTCAGAAGTTCTCTTTCAGCCACAAATTCAGAAATAACTACACTTAGTTTATGCTTTTATCTCTCCTTTTTTTCCCAGTATATGTTTAATTTGAAGAGCATAAAAGAGAGTATCCCAGCCTTCCAGGAGGAGGAAACAATAAGGGCATGGACTCTAGAGACAAATTGCCTGGGTTGGAATCCCTGCTCTACCATTTCCTAGCTGTGGGGCCTTGGGCAAAGTATCTAAACAACGTTTCCCTCAGCATTACAACAAGGATAACAGCAGTACTAACCCCATAGTTATTATAAAGATTAAATGAATTTTAGGGCTTAGAACTGTGCCTGGCACATGTTAAGCAGGATTTAAGTTAACATAATTACCAACACTGCTCTCTGGCTTCCTATTGCTGACTCAGAGTAACACAACCCAAAGGAAGGAGCTTCCAGCATGAAGTGTGGACATGGAGCTTCTGGGTTCATCTCTGGCCTCATCAGTATGGGCATGTCACAGCCTCTTTGTATAAGAAAATGAGTGTTCGGCATGGATGATACTAAAGCTGCCTACAGCTTTGAATTCTCAAAGAAAACACAAGTAAATTTTTTTGGAAATAACTGAATAAAATTATACATCTGGTAGCTTGAGGGAAAAGTAAAGGAAAAATATAAACTATCACACTGTACTTTAGGGTTCTGATCATTTATCAGAAAGGAAAAAAATAATTGTATTATCACTAAAATCACACAACTTCTTTTATTTTCTCCTAAAACAAAAAAGTTGTCGTCAAGTACCATTGCCACCTATAAGAGAAAGACTACTTTTCAGATTCTGAGTCAATTGCATCCCAGAGCTAGTCTGGTATTCTAAAAATTGCTGAGACAAGTTTGACTGCTAATCAATAGTTGGAAACAACTTCTCTAAGGCCATTAATTGAAACATTCTCTCTAGAGAAGTCCATAGTAAATTGGCTGAAAGGTGAAAGACAATGTAATAAATAAGAAAAAAAGTTTTGTTACCATGGGTATGTTTTGACAGAAACAAATTAAATGATAAACCACATTTCATTAAACTATGATAAATGTATTTTTGTTCGATTAAAAATAATACATGAAATTATTTTAAGATTGCTTTTCCAAATTGTTTGCAAGAAAAATAAGGTTTCTTTATGTGACAAATACTTAGAGTGGGCAGTAGGTTTAAAGAATAAATAAAATGAAACATTTTTAACCAAAGAAAAATCAAATAATAGTAGCTGATATTTATAAGGATTGGTATGGGCCTGGCACCTTTCTAAATAATATTAACTCATTTATCTTCAATACATATCATGGTTCACATTTTACAAAATGAGTAAGTGCAAGTCTGAAAATTTAAGTAACTTGACCATTAAAATATTCTAAAATTTAGAATATTTTACTTTACCATTAGAGAAAAATATTTCTTAGAAAAGGGAAAAAAAGGGTATTTTTCTCTAATGGTAAAGTAATATATTCCAAAGTTTTTAAAAGCTAGACAATACTGAAATGTATCACTAACAGCAATAGTAAGATAATCACTAGTCTCGGTTTTTAAAAAGTAACCACACTATCATGTTTGTGATACTGAAAAGAAAAAAAATAGCTTACTTAGCTTTATGGATACCAAAAATAGAGTGAATATTTTGGGAAGTGCATTCACCAATCATAAAGCTTTTTGTTACAGCCTGTAGAAGCTGTGTCATGCCAGCTTGAAGAACTCACAAGAATGCAGAGATAGTGGACCCAGGCAAGCTAGCCAGCTCCTGGGAAGCTTTGCCAGGTCTGTCTGCCATTCTTTCAGATAAATGATGTCTTCAAATTAATATTTATGCTTCTGCTTTTTAAAAACTCTATAGCTTAGCCATTACTACTTTTAGCATTTTATAAAAGTTTTGCTTTATGAACTTATTCATTGAGCAAGTTCTGTGTTTATAATTTTTCCATCTCAGATCTTCCTTCTGGGGTCTCCCTCCTTCAGCCTGAAATTCGTCTGTTAGAAGTTTCTTGAATGAGACAGTCAAACAAGATGATGGATTGGAGGCATTGTTAGCATGACTCTCCCACTTGGAAAGACAGAACAGTGTGTAGAGATTGATGTTGTGAACTTTGTTCCAAGAACCGATACAGGAATGTAACAGGAATACTGAAAGAAATCACAGACCCAATGGAAGAAGCCGTGGGCAGCAGCCTACACCATGAGCTAAACAGAGTGTGAGGAGGGATAAATTGTTGGCAGAATATACACTGCCACCAGGGAAGCTAGCAATCCAGGTCACAGGAGAAGGCCTTAACCCTAACCAGCACTGGAGCTGATCTAGTGAGCGGTGGGGAGTACATGAGGAGTGGCATCAGGACGTGCTTTGTGTGCACTCCCAGTCTGCAGAGGAAATGGATGGAAGCTATTCCTGATCCTACATTGCAGAAGACCTCGCAGATGTCTTCCAGTTAACTCGGGTGGTGGAACAGGTTGAAAGAAGCTCCCAACTGAGATTCACGATATAATCTCCAGTGGGGATGAACCCCATTGGCTAGAACCAAGGGCTGAGTAGGAAGTGGGATGTAGTCATGGGTGCAGGAGATGGGTGCCCCTGCTTTGTGGGTAGACGAGCAGAGGCATGGTCTGACAATTTTGGTTTGTGTCTTTGTGGGGATGGCTTATGGCCTGGGGCAGTTTTGAGTTCTGAGTGCATACTACCTAGAACCTAGCTAGCTGCTGTTAGTGGAACACTGTGGGTGTGATACCTGCCTTGCCAAGTGTGTAGGTACTGGATGGGGCTTACTGCCACCTTCTACTCCCCACTCCTCATGCAAACACTTCTGTACAGCAGAGGAAGCTGCACTCCTCCCTGGAACATTGTCCCAGTGGCCAGAGGACTGTCCTCCAGTCCCCACCAGGACCGCTGCTTGCACCCACATGTAGGAAGCCACAGCACAGACTTGCTTAACTCAGCCCCCAACTGGCTTTGCCCCTCTACCCACCGTGGTAGCTTAAGACAAAGGACATAAACTTTGGGGAGCTCTATAGCCTTGCCTATTGCCTGAGACACCAGAGTACCTCCCCTAGGTAACATAGGGCAAATACAAATCCCAGTGTTACCACCATAGCTGGTACTCTTGTCTAAGTGCTACCTTCTAGCTGCAGGCCAACTGACACAATCCATTACAGAATCTGCAGGATGAATGACCCAGCACCCAGGAAAGAGAAAACTTGTGCATGACCCCAGCTACCACCATTGCCTGCTTCACCCTGGCTAACCAGGAGGCCCTGAGTCTATCCATGTGACCATTCATTACTACTGAAACTGGCATTTAAGAAAGCATCACCCTAAGGCTATTATCCATAACCAAGAAATCTCACGGTCTACATAGAATAGTTCTAGCTATTCAGATCAGACAGGCATCTCAGGGTCAGAATGGGATACGGATTACTTTCTTCCGTTCTGGCAGGGGAGCTAAGATGTCTTCCTACCTTCTCCTTTAAAAAATCTTGATGATTTTCACTGAGAGGTCCTCTAGCTGCCTCTGTAAAGGCTGGGACTTTTGATCACCATTGGGTATTGCATTTTCCACCTGCTTTAGCCATAGCAAGTTTTTACCTATGGACACCTCTCCTACTGACCACAGCTTGAACTATTCAACCGAATAAATAAAATGCTGGGAAAAGAAGTGCACATCACTGGGGAATAGATAGTTTCAAGAGAACTCTCCCATTCCAACCCCACAGGAGAGAGTGAACCTGTTCACATACTGAGCACTTTGCTACTGCAACCAGCATCTGAGAAAGCCATCCTACAAAGACTCTCTCCAACCAAGGAACTCATACAGAGTGTTCACACTTGAAGGCACTCAGAGCCCAATTAGGTTACAATAAAATCTAATCATAAAGTTGCATCCTCAAGAGAAAAAAACAAGAAATTTTAAAAAGTGAAAACAAAAATAAATTCAAAAATAATTAGAAGAAATAGTTTACCCAAATGAGAAGGAACTGGAAAAATAATTCTGGCAATGTGACAAAACAGGATTCAGTAACAACCCTGAATATCAACCTAGCTCTCCAGCAATGGATCTAAGTCAAAATGAAATCTTTGAAATATCAGACAAAAAACTAAAAATGTTGATTGTTAAATTTCTCAGGGATATAAAAGAGAAAGATAAAAAACAAAATAAAGACATTTTAAAATAATTCAAAAAATGAATGAAATTTTTTCTGAGATATATATTTTAAATATATGTTGAAATTGTATATCTATAAGTTGTGTGTAGTTGTACAGTGGAAACATACTATCTCAGGATGTTCTTAAATTTGGAATATTAATATTTGGAATTCATGTTTGGAATGTTTCATTTAATATATTAGTAGAAACTCTTCCTTAGAAAAATATTTATTGACAACCTAGCCCATGTGTTCAGTGATGAGTCTCAATTCTCCGCCACGTGGTTGATAACTGAGAATCCTCAGTAGCCCTCAGTAGCCATGTCCCACCATGAAAAGTGAGACAGAGCAGCTTCAGTTGGCCACTTGAAATCTCCTGCTTTCTAAAGCAGCTTGTGCTGAAGCATGGAGTAGGTACTTCAGACTGTCAGTTCAATAAATCTCCAAATATAAAATTTTTGTTAGAAGATAGCTAGTTTGTCCTTTGTCACTACTAACAACTTGCATCATGGCCCAGATCTCTTAATTGTCCAGCCTTCATTCTTTGTTCCTTGTTTAACACAATAGTCTATACCTCACACAATTCCAAATAGATATAGGCTAGTTATGTCATAATGCAAATTGGCTTATAATACTAATTCAATTAATATTTAAATTTGGCCATTTACAATAAAATTTTTCAAGTGTTTGGATGAAAGCTAATGGGCAGATATTTAAATAAACAATAAGCATACTTCAAAAAATTTTTATTAATGCTTCTTATAATATACGAATATATATATTTACATATTACAAGAAGTCTATTGACACTGTAAATGGTAACAACTGTTAAAATTGCATTTGTATTCCTGCTGTTGCTTTTAGGAGTTGACCTGCATAACCTGGAATAAAAATTTTGTCTTCTTTAACTTGGCAAAAAAAAAAAAAGTTAATTGAATGATAGTAAATGTATGGATGCAAGGTAAACACAGAGATCTGTTTAAGGTAAACTTTCTCCATGATAGCTTAACTGAAGGATAGGAGAAAATTTATTCCAATTATTAAAAGATTTGTTTTTTCTGAGTAATCAATTTTAGGTTGCCAATTATTTTCTCTCTTAACTCAGAGGATACTATTCTACTGTATCCTGTCTTCCATAATGTTGGGAAGTCAACTTTAAGTCTTCTATTTCTTTCTTACAATTTTTCCTCTATGGCTGCTTTAAGAGTTAGATTTTCTTTTCTGTTCTGCAATTGTACTGGGAGAAAGTGCTGGGAGAAGTTTCCTGGGAGAAGGTGCTGCCTGAGCTTCATCCTGAAGGAAAGTCAGCCAGGTAGATAATGTGGAGAAGGAGCTACCACCTAGTCCACAAATTAAAATCTAATAAGCACTTCTCTAGTAGATTGTTGGTAGGTTCACTTAAAAAAAAAGTTGTTTTGTTTTCTGGCTTTATTTTCTTCTCCATCCACACTATTGCAATATTTTCTTCCGAGATTTCATCTTGAGTAGCATTTTAAAATATTTTAGTTTTTATTATATTTTGTCAGAAGCAATGCAAAACATTTTTGTTACACAGGAATCTCCATGTATTCCTAACTATTCCACTACCATCATAAAGATACCAAAAGTATTTTAATTACTTATTATCTATGAATGAAATTTAGCCAAAATTCAGCTAGGAAAACAGGTTTTTATCTACAGAAAATACTCAAGCAATGATTATGTTTAAGTGATATGAAGAAAATAAACAGTAATCTGATCTGTGGTACTGTTTTGATAGGGTAGTCATGGATAGTCGGCGTGACAACGTTTCCTTTAATCTGAAAGAAGGAAAGTTAGCTGGTTGATGAGGGCAAGCTGCCTACTAGAAATCCAGGATAGCTTGTGCAGTCTCTGAGGTGAGAATTTACCATCCTTTAGAAACAATACATGTTATTTTACATGCTGGGGCAGAGTGAATGAGAGGAGGTTCAGTATGAGACTGGAGAAACAAGCATATATTGTGCTGAGTCCTCCAAGAAGCAGATGCTAAGACAGAAGTAAAGGTGCAAGCAAGAGATTTACCGGGGAAACAGCAATGAAAGATAAAGAAGAGGAGAGAAGTCATCAGGAAGAAATTTAAAACTATATCGGATATTACATGAGCCTATGATATCTGGCAAGGGGTCTTTAGAAAAAAAGTGAATCGTTCAGGAAGCAGGTCTAAGGAGTTTTCTCACGTTGATGGAGTGACCTCTAGCTAAAGTTGGCCACCAGAGAAAGCCCTCGTTTCATAGGAGCAGATTTGAATGAACAGTTTTGCTATGCTCAGTTATTGTCTGTGGCAATATGCAGAAAGCGTGGATTCAGCAAAAGCCCGGTGGTAGATCCAGAGCAGCAAGAGCTAGAGTTGTCACACAAATGCACTCATCACAGCAAGAGATCTGAACTGTGCATTTTCATGACCACTATAGTCCACTTCTTACTATATATTCTCTCTGTGCTCACAGATTTTTTGAAGCCCTGAAAATCATCCCAAGTGCTAACAGATTAAAGAAAGAGTAGGTGATTTCTGCATAGGTTTTCTTATTATCAGCTCCTTAAGATTTCCCCTTCAGATATTTTTGTATACACAAGAGTTTCACAACTTTTAGGGAATAAAATTATTTCTTTCAGTTTTATAAGTTACTAGGAGCTGAGAGTAGTGAGAGTTGCTTTGACCAGTAAATTCCCAGCATCTATGACATAAAAGGAGAGTTTGTGAATACTGCAAAAAACCAGTAAACATTAAATAGCATTTTAAGACTTCTTAAAACACTCTTTACCATTGTTCCCAGGTTGCTGATTAAGAAACAAATAAGGATAAAAATTGGCTTAAAATATTTCATCTATTTAAAAAATTGTAATGGAGCCTGATTTTTATTCTTCTAGTTAGCTCATGGGGACAAATGTTCTATTTTAATTATTTATGAAAAATTTTTATATTGACAAGAGTTAAAACAAAGTTTTCAGAGACATGGGGGAAATTATAGAATCTTCCAAACCAAGTGTAGTTGCAAAGCTATTTACAGTCACTGCAAAGAGCAATATCATAAAAAAATTGATAACAGAAAACCCTCCTACATGCAGAAGCTTAGCTTTTTTTCTCAGAACCTTATATGAAATGTCACAAACTCAGTCATGAATAAAATTAAAGTTACATTATCAGCCTGAAACTATTCCAATATCTTCCGTCACAGAAATTTATGAAAATGTCCCGCATTTTGTAATACAAAATATTTTATTTAACCCACATATAGACATACACGAGAAATATCTGTGATGCAACAGGCAGAGTTGTCTAGAAGTGATGTAAGGAGCTTACTCTGGGTAGCCTAAACCAAGAGAAGCTGTAGGTATTATCAGAGACTAGGGACTCTCAGAGAGATATCCTCAGTATCTCCAGCAGCAGTGGAGCTAGATAGCTCACTTGAAAAGCTAGCACTCCAAATCAAAAGAGCGTGGCAACTAATAGGTTATACATTATCTCATTGACAAGCCTGCTTTCCCAAGGATGTCTCTTATAGATGAAAACCCACAGAGTGAAGGGGTCCCTCAAGCTGAAATGTGGGCCCAGAAGTGCCCTGGCTCTCACATGGGTCTCTGTGGAATAATGAGAGAAGATGGGAACCTGTGCCTTCATATCTCTTATGCTGATCCTGGTCTTACGAGTTTTCCTTTCTTTGATAAAGCATATTCTTAACCCATCCCAATAGGACATTGCCATACAATTAGTCATGAATGCTAGTACACCACAGTAGACACCCAGATGGCACTCTTTTGGATGTGATAGTTTATTTTTTCTCTTTTTGAAAAATATCGATAATCTACTTTCAGTGAAATAAATCTGAAATGCCTTCTTGACATTTCTTTATTATATTGCTATGCTTAATTAAAATGGGGGCATCATTCTTATACTTTTATACTGATCACAGATTCTCAACTAAGATATATATTTTACCAAAATAAGAAAAACATAATAAATAGTTTGTTTCCGGATTATTTATTCCATAACAAGATTTTTTCTGTCTTTTATACTTGAGTAATTTTGGTATTCAAAATATTTTATTCTCAACTTTTGCCTAATAGTAGAATTTAATTTAGACCTAATAGTAGAATTTAATTTAGCTCAGTTAATTCAGTTTTTCATCCCAAACATTAGTTTTCAAAAACAGCTAGAGGAGCAAATTTGCTTAACAAAATTACACATGGTACTACAAAGTCAGCATTCAAGACTTTATAGCCATTCATTACCTTTTATTATCATCTTTATTATCAACATTGGAAGGTTAGCTGCATTATAAGATTACATTATAGTCATGTATACTTAGAATTTATTCATGTAATTTTAGTTTGGTGGAATAGGGTTAGAGTCCTGACTCCTGGTTGGGACAATGCTGTGCTTAGAATCCAGTTTCCAAGGTAAACAGCAACAGAATTTATTGTCTTACAAGAGATTTGGTGAGTGGCATGGAAGCAACAAAACTGTCACTTATAACTTATCATAGTATTGCACAAGACAGCTGGAGAATTAATTTACTCAGATTTGTACCCTATTGCTTCTTTCCTAGGAAGTTTTACCTAGTTCACTCCAGGTTTTTTCTTCCTTTGTGGTCCTACTGATGCTTGCCCATGACTATCTTGTACAATACTTTGCAGTCCTGGTTGACGGCAATGTTACAGGACAACCAGGTTCATATGCCTGCTGTGCAGTAACATACCAACATACCAAAGCATCAGGGTTTGAAGCAGAGAAAGGGTTTAATGATCACAGGGCAACTGAGCAAGGAGATGGGAGGGGATCTCAAATCTATCTCCCTAAAGAGTTCTGGGCTAGGGTTTTTAAGGAGATCATGCAGGGTGACAGCCTGGAAAATTGGGGTCATTGATTAGTCAGGGTAAGTAAGATATCATCAGGTCGAGGAAACTGCATTCAGCTTCTCATGGGGTTCTTCAGATCAGTTTATGCCAGTAGTTTTACTGGTACGCAGGACCACAAAGAATAGTTCAACTGGAAAATATTTTATAGTGTCAAAGTTGTCATTTATAGAGTAGTTAAAAAGAACTATACTCTTTTCACAGGATCTGCATGCTTCTGGGGCAATAGGTGCCAGGTAACTATGAGGAGGCAGGTCAGAGAGCAGGCTGACCTCCTAATTACTGCTGCATGTGCTTCAGGCTTGGTTTATTTTCATTTCTCCTGCTCCCTTCTTCCTGATAAACTTATTGAAGTTTGTAAGGATGGTTTCAACAACTCCAGTGTCCAAGACCAGATACATTACATCATGCTTGATTTATTTTTCTCTCATAGCCTACAGCCACTTTGTCATAGAATCATTTCGGCTGTATCTTCAAAATATATCCAGAATATGAACACTTCCCACAACCTACCCCCTCCCACTTTGGTCCAAGCCACTACATCTCTTGCCTGTATTACTGCAATAATTTTCATTATGTTCTTCCCATTTCTAACTTGGCCCCTAACAACCTATTCTTTTTAAACATAAGTCAGGTTCATACCATTTATTTGTTCAACTCTACAATGATTTCTAGCTTCACTGAGAATGAAAACCAAGTATACATGACATATGGGTTCTAGTCCACTTTCTCTGACCTAACCCCTTTTGTTCTCCTTGGTATCCATTTTGCAATAGCTTCCTTGCTGTTCCTTAAGTAACTAAGGTATGCCCTACCTGTGGTCCTTTGCCTTAGTTATTACATCTTCCTAGAATACTCTTCCCCCAGACATTCACATGGCTAACATTCACATATTCTCCAAGTCTTCATTCAAATATTATCTTCTCCATTAGATACAACCTGTTTTATTTAAAATTAAATTCTCAACCTCCCTGGTACTCTGATCCCTCTTACATGGCTCTACTTTCTCATTTTTCTCATAGAACTTAATAAAAATAATGCAAAATTACTAATTTATTACATTTCTTATTTATAACCTATCTCTCTGTCTTTTCCAGCCACTTCAAATGTTCTATCCACTAGGGTAGGGAGACCCATGGGTTTCATTCACTAGTACATAATTATTCACTAGTACCAGTACATAACCCTGAAATATTTGTTAGATTGAATGATTCAAAGTAAGCTTGACTTAATCTCATTCTAGGCTGCAAGTGAAAAGATTGCCACCATAATAAATGCCACAAAGTTGGTAAACTCTGGTTTACCTTGAAAATATATTATCTCTAATATGCATGTATATGTGAATGATGTGTACATGTTGACATAAATGTTATATATAACTGTATATAGACAGAGTGTATATATACATACTCTTTCTACTTAGGCAAATCAACCCAATGTTAGTGGTAAAAGCAAAGAATAACTTAATGACAAATTTTGGAAACATAATTAGTAAATTTTTAAAATCTTTTAAATTCTTGTTGATAACATCTATCAAGAATGATGGACATTAATGGTGACAAAAGAGAATTTTAAATAACTATATAATAACTATCTCTAAATATACTTTAATTTATAGTCAGTAATACTTTTACATATTTTAAAAATCAAAACTATAAACAAAGCCATACTTCAGTAAGTCTCAACTTATCAAATCTTAACCCCTTCATGTTCCAGTCACCTCTATATATTTTTTCCTATTTATAAATATTTGTTTCTTATATATCTTCTGATATTTCTTCACACCATGTGTAACAAATAAAAATATGGATTCTTAGTGGTTTCTTTTTTACATATACGGTGTTTTGCAATGTGTTTTTCTCATTAAAAAATATATTCTGAATTTCTGTATATTAGTACATAAAATACCTTAGCTGTACAATATACCATGCAGACTATACCACAGTTATATTAGAGAGCTGGCTGTACTGAAGTGCAGTTCTTGTCAAGGCAAAATACCATTCACCTTTTAAGTGACTGATTTTGACTGTCAAGTCAATGAGTACAAAAGCAAAAATCATGGAAATCAGAAATGTACTTATTACTGTACATTTTTCCCTAGGGTTATGTATAGAGTTGTACATAGTTTTTGCGTTACTCAAGACTATACAAGTAAAGTAAGTGTGACAGCTATGAAAAACATGTATTACACTTCCCTGGGAAGGATTTCGTTCTAGGTAAGGTGACTTATATTGTGTGATTATAAATTGAACATTGATCTACTAATTATTAAAGCTCTTGGCTTTCATATTTTTCCTTCTCAGTTTTTGAAATTTTTGTAATACCTGGGTTACATTGTTTAGGGGAAACAGAGCAGATGTATAAATTACTCTATTGACATTTTAACATGCGGATAGTATCTTTAAAATTACTAGGGTTCAATTATAAAATTCTATCATTGCAAAACAATTGTTTTTAGAAGAGAGTTAAAACTAGCTATACCTTAAAATGTGGGAAAATTGATTTTTTGTGTGTTACTTGTCAAAGTTTCAAACTTTCCCTTGGTAGAAGAGATGCAATTAAGATGTTAGAGTTTTTAAGAAAACACTACTGATTCTTGCTTTTCTTTAATTCTTCAGCCACCCTGGCTGAGCTACTTTGATGAACACTGCATTGTTAAATATACCCTCATTCACATTTTCGCAAAAGACTATTTGACCCACTATAAGAAGCACAAATGTGAATGTCATGGTCGGGCATGGTGGCTCACACTGGTAATCTCAGTACTTTGGGAGGCCAAGGTGGGTGGATCACTTGAAGTCAAGAGTTTGAAACCAGCGGGGCCAACATGGCAAAACCCCATCTCTACTAAAAGTACAAAAAATTAGCTGGGTGCGGTGGTGGATGCCTGTAGTCCCAGCTACTCTGGTGGGTGAGGAAGGAGTATCACTTGAACCCGGGAAGCGGAGGTTGCAGTGAGCTGAGATCATGCCACTGCACTTCAGCCTAGGCAACAGAATGAGACTGTATCAAAAAAAAAAAAAAAAAAAAAGTGAAGGTCAGAATGTCAATAAAGATTTAAACCTGGATGGTGATGGACATATGGCACAGTAGTCTCACTGGCACACAGAGGTTCCCACTACAAGACAGAGAAAAGAAAGTGTATTCTCTTCAAGTGGGCTCATGGAACTTTTCCAAGGGAACACACTGTGTTGTCTCAAATTACCAGCAGATAAAAGCATGTGGCACATGAGGAGGACATGGCCCTGACTTCTATGCAGACATGCTCCAGGAATTTTAGAATTTGAATTTTTATTACTTTCTTTTATAATTGCAGGCTCATCATTCCTGTTTTTTGCTGAAAAAAACAAAGTGTAATACAAAATTTACGCAGCTTTTCTCCCCTGCATCAGATTCTCCATAATAGATCCTGTTTAAAAGAGGATAGGGGGATCATAAGATAGTCAATGCTTTTGCTTTTGTAAGAAAAAAAGAGAAAGAAAATAAAATTACCTATTTTTGAAGCTTATTCATCTAAAATAAACCTATCATGATCGATAACATTCCTAAAAGGATTTTGGAGTTGGAAGCACCTTCATTTGTATTTTCAATAGGGTTTAAATTATCTTCCCTAATTGGATCCAGCCTGCCTGTTTCTAAAGCTTCAAGATACAGAGAAAATCTTAATGTTAACCAGAAATTCAGGTCAGAAGAAGCTGAGTTTCCATGTAAGACATATATGGTAATATCATCACTTAGAAATTCTGACTGCTAACTCCATCCCTCTTAGCTTTTATAAGGCAAAGCTGTAAGTCAGATTACATCTACCAAAGCTATAATCAGCTTTCCAACTACAGAAGATTGAATTCTGTGAGATATTAAATCAGTAAAATTTGAAATACAGCAAGATATATAGCAGCAAAATTTATATTTATATGTAAAAGGCAAAATAGAATGAATCCAGTTCTTTAATTTGTTCCCAAATAATATAGGGTACAATAAATTTTAATCTGAGTTTGGTTGGAAGAAATTGAATTATTTAGAACAGCATGATCTAACATATCAAATTTTTTCAATAAATTCAACTGTTACAGGAGTGATATTAAATAGCTGCTGGAGACTTAGCACACTATGTACCTAATAGATTATTTACCTCAGAATAAAAAGCTCATAAATCAAAATCCCATAAGGGCCCCAAATTTATTTTCTAATCTTTATTTCTGCATAGTTGCATCCTATTCTGATTTTGTAAAGAAACATGTAATAAGAGGATGAGTGAAGTTGTACTCATCTGTACAAAGAGAATTTTTATAGAAATGACTAAATCTGGCAACATTTGTTAAACAAAACCATGTGTTTAAAGAACATCATAGAAGAAACTGCACTGAGAGACATGAGATAGTACTTTACTCAGCCCTAGGATTTGCTGATTATTAAATATGTGTAATTGCAAATACCAATTCCACCTCCGTGAATAACTATAAAATTATGACTACATTGGGAACTTTTATTATTAGCAATGTTTTGTTTATTTTTATTTAACAACATTGGTGAAGATGATGATAACAGTGGAATAATACATGATATTCTTTAACAAATAATAAACACTAAGTTTTCTTATTTTGTTAATTGAAAATTTTCACCAAACTACTAAAGATAAATGCCAAAATATCTAAAGTATTGCCCAAAGAGCACAAATTAGAGCTAATCTTGGGTGTTCTTATCACCTTCTGTTAGCACAAACAAAATGTTTGAACGTCCACCTTGTGCTAAATGTCCATCTTTGCTAAGGGAGGAAGTAAGTCAGGTAATGTCGTCACTGAGGGCTTTGTCTGCTAGAAATAAACCTGGCCGGGTGCTGTGGCTCATGCCTGTAATCCCAACACTTTGGGAGGCCGAGGCGGGCAGATCACGAGGTCAGGAGTTCAAAACCAGCCTGGCCAAGATGGTGAAATCCCATCTCTACTAAAAACACAAAAAAATTAGCCAGGCATGGTGGCACATACCTGTAGTCCCAGCTACTCAGGAGGCTGAGGCAGAAGAATCACCTGAACCCAGGAGGTGGAGGTTGCAGTGAGCCAAGATCGGGCCACTGCACTCCAGCCTGGGTGACAGAATGAGACTCCGTCTCAAACAAAACAAAAAATAAAAAAATAAAATATCTGTATGGAGTTTTCAAAAAATAACACAAAATAAAGAAAAAAGATCTAAAGTTCCATGTGTTCATAGTCACTAATATTCCAAATTCTATGCAATTAAAATTGAGATCTTTTTTAAAATCAAAATAACCAGAATTCTTTGCATTTGCAAAACCAAAGTTAATACAATCGCATCTGTAAAGGTAGTAACTGCAAGATTCCCTTTCATAGTTGAAGGGCTAGGTTTGAGGTTTCTTTGTTGTTTGTTTCAAATAATTATACAGGAAGTTACAAAGGTAGTACAGAGGTCCTGTGTACTTTTAAGCCAGATTCCACCATTGCTTGTATCATTCAATAACTGAGACCAATTATTTGACAGAAGAATATTAAAGCCAGGAATTTGATATCAGTACAAGGCATGTGTATAGTTTTATGTCATTTTATTCCAGTAGATTTGTGTAACTACCATCAAAATCAAGATACAGGATTATCATCAGAAAGATCTCTCTTATTCTAATCCTTTATAGTCATATCCACCTGCATCCACCATCCATAATCACTGGCACACACTAGTCTATTCTCTATAATTTTGTCATTTGCAGAATCTTATATGGATTCATACAGTATGTGACCTTTAAAATCGGTTTTATTCACTTGGCTTACCACCCTTGAGGTCTTTTATGGACTGAATTGTGCTCCCTCAAAACTCATATATTGAAGACTTAAGTCTCAATACTTCAGAGTGTGACTGTATTTGGAGATGAGGCTTTTAAAGAAGTGATTAAATTAATATGTGGCCATTAGGGTGGGAACTCATCCAATCTGACTAGTATCTTTAAAGGATAACTTTGGCCATCTAAAGAGATACCAGGGTTGCATAGGCAGAGAGGAGAGATCTTGTGAGGACACAGTGAAAGGGTAGCAATCAGCTAGCCAAGGAGAGAGGCCTTAAAGCATTCCAAACCTGCCCACACCTTGATCTTGGACTTCTAGCCCCCAAAACTGGGAGAAAATACATTTCCATTGTTTAATTCATATAGATTGGTATTTTGTTATGGCATCCCTAGCAAACTAATATAAGATCCATCCAATCTGGTATATCAAGAGGTCATTCCTTTATATTGCTGAGTCATATTTCAGGGTATGTTTGTTTCTATCACATTTTCTGTAACTATTTACCTATGAGGAATATTTTGATTGTTTCCAGTTTGGGGTTTATTGCAAACGAAGTTGCTATAAGCACATGCATGGGTTTTGTGTGGACCTAAGTTTTTATTCTGGAGGGATAAATGCTGAGAACTGTAATTTCTGGCTTGCAAGGTAAGTTTATGGTTAGTTTTTAAAGAAACTACCAAGCTATTTTCTAGAGTGGCTAAATTCTCTTATATTCTGATCAGCAACGTATGTATATCTAGTTTCTCCACATTCATGTCAGCATTTAGTATCACAACAGGTTTGGTTTTGCTTTTCTAATAGATGTATAGTGATATCTCATTGTGGTCTTCATTTGTATTTCCCTAATGGCTAGTCATGAGCATCTTTTCATATGGCAATTTGCCATCTATGTATCTTCTTTGGTGAAGGGTCTCTTTATATATTTCCCATTTTGTAATGATATGGTTTGGTGTTTAATGTTGAATCTTGAAACTTATTTATATATTCTATAGATTAGCATTTTGTGAGATGCGTGGTTTGTAAATATTTTCAGTTTGTAGCTTGTCTTTTCCTCCTCTTGATGGGATGATTCACAATTTTTAATTTTGATGAAATTCAATATATTTTTTTCTGGTTGTATGAATTGTTTCTTATTGAAATCTAGACATTTAAGGGATTACGTTGTAATTATCTGGATCTTACTTATATCTTCATGTTAATAGCCAAGGCCTCCTCTGATAGCATGCCTTGGGAAAACAGAGACACCTTCTCATTGTTGGCAAGTAAGTGTAGACTCCCAGGTTTTCCTCTTGGCCTTCATTGACACCTTGGGGTAGAAAAGGCTCCTTGTCACTGCTGGATGGGGTTGGGAGTTGAGGCTTTCCACTAGGCTTTTGCGGATGCCACCCCAGGTGGGATGGGGAGGGTCAGCTCATTATTGCCCCCTTACGGTAGTCCCCACTGACACTGCAGTGGGGTGGCCTTGTTACCAAGCTGAGTGTCAGAGAAAGTCTTAACTCTCCATGAGGCATCCTCTGACAGGGCAGAGCAGGTGCGGTGTAAGTTCACTGACACCATGGATGTGGGGGAGGCCTGCTTACCACCTGGTGCGACCAAAATTCCTAGCTTCATACTTGACCTTCTCTGACCCCACTTTGGTAGAGAACTGAGACACTCCATTACAGCCTGGCAAGGGAAGCCTGGTCTTTCCCCTCAACCTTTGCTGGTGGAGGTGGGGGTGGGGCCGTAGTTCAAACTCTTGTAGAGCAATCATCAAGAATAAAATCATGTCACTTGCAGCAACATGGATGGAACTGGAGGTCCTTGTGTTAGGTGAAATAATCCAGACACAAAAAGACAATTAGCACGTGTACTTACTTACATGTGAGAACTAAAAAAGCTGCTCTCATGGAGGTGGAGAATAGAATTATCACTCTACTCTAGATACCAGAGACTGGGAAGGATGTGGGTGTGAAGGGGAGGATGAAGAGAGTTGGTGAATGGGTACTAATATACAGTCAGATAGAAAAAAATAAGTCCAGACCAGGCATTTTGGCTCATGCCTGTAAACCCAGCACTTTGGGAGGCTGGGTGGGCGGATCACTTGAGGTCAGGAGTTTGAGACCAGCCTGTCCAACATGGTGAAACCTTGTCTCTACTAAAAATACAAAAAGTAGCCGGGCATGGTGGTGGGTACCTGTAGTCTCAGTTACTTGAGCCTGGGAGGTCGAGGTTGTAGGTTGCAGTGAGCCGAGAGCATACCACGCACTCCAGACTAGACGACAGGAGTGAAATCCTGTTCCCCACCTCCAAAAAAAAAAGAAAGAAAGAAAAAAAAAGTCCTAATGTTTGAGTAGAGTAGGGTGATTGTAGTTAACAACAATGTATCATATATTTTAAAAGAGCTAGAAGTGAGGACTTGAAATGTTCTCAATAAATTGAAATGATAAATGCTTGAAGTGATGGAAATCCTAAATGCTCTGCCTTGATCATGGCACATTCTATGCATGTAACAAAATATCACTTGTACTCCATAATATGTAAAAATACTATGTATCAAAAAAAAAAAAATCTAAAACTTTCCTGTCTTCTAGGCTGCCCTCTTAGTGGTTCTTTGACTATTCAAAATTGTCTTTTCTTGAGACTTTTTTCCTTTTTTCTTTTCTTTTTTTTGGTCTGAGTCCATTAGAAATTCCTTGTTGCTTGTTTTTCCATTGTATGCAAATTGAAAGAAAAAGAGGTACCATTTCTCTGTTGTGTGTTGGATTGTGTAGGAAATGTTTGTGTACAATTCAAAAGAAGATGAAAAAAGTTCCTGTGGCTGTTTTGTGTAGTTTATTGGCATTTGTATTGATAGTTTAAATTCACTTCCAAGTAAATAAAACACCCATGATGCAAAAAGAAGTTCCTTGTTGCCAGCTTCTCCAGTACTTACACTGGGGTATCCAAGAAATTCACCACCATGTTTTTCTTCGAGTTCTGATGTATGTCTATTACATCTTCTCAGAAACGGAGTTAAAAAAACTTAGTTTCTCTTTTGATCTGCTTATATTTTCTTTTTTCACATGATAATGCTTTATTTTTATATAGGAATAAGATCTGCAACTCTCATACAAATGTCTTATGGAAAATTAAGTCATGCATATGAATTACCATAGAAAGATATAAAAGTATTACCATGGAGAGCTAAGTGCACATACATAATATTTAAAAATAACTGCAAGAGAATGAAATAAGTGAGTTTCTCCATGACAAGTTGGTCCTTTCAAAATTATGTGGTTGATCTTTCAGAATGTAATAATTTGTTCTAACTGGAAGTTATTCAGAATATGTCCAATTATAACTTTTATATGTCAAGCTGGCAATATAAAGATTTAAAAGTGAAAACTATGAAATTTCATATGCTTTTTCAGTTTTATGTTAATGCAGTAGCACTCAAGATTTTTGCCAAGCCTTTTAGCAGATTCCTCTAGAGAGGGCCTGACAACATCAAGGACCTGGGAAAATGAGACAATTAAGCAGTGACATCATCAATCACAAGGATAGGATTCTGATGCTGTAAATTTTTCATCAGCACCTCCATAATATTCATTATGATAGAAATTGCTTTCAGAATGTGGCAGCATTTGGGCACTTAAGTTCAAACAGTGGAAAAGGTGCAATAGAAGAGACAATGAAGATGGATAGGAGGAGGGATGGTACAACGGTTAGTGCAGGCACTAGATTGAAATGTCCTCTGTATGAGTCCTAGATCGTATGGCTGACTCTGAGGTCATAGAGTTAACTTAACCTAAGAGCCTTGATTTACTTATTTTTAAATGGGATTATTCTAATGCCTAAGTTCAGAATTTCTTAAGGTATAAGTTAAATAATATATCTGAAGTTTGTAGTTAACATGGCATTATTACCCTTTCTACCAAAGAGGGTCATCACCATTCTTAATGAAATAATAAACTAGTATTTGAAAGAAATAAAATAAACTAGTATTTATTTCTTTCATAAAGAATACATTTAGTATTAAATAATGCATTTGTTATTGTTAAATGTATGATTTATTTGGTATTAGTATTTGCTGTTATTAGCATTAAATGTATTAGTAATTTAGTATTATTAAATGTATTATTTAGTATTAATTAAATGTACTAAATGATATATTTAATACTATTAAATACTACATTTAACATTATTAAATGTGTTAAATACTATTAAATGTCTACTGTGACATTCTAGGTTTGCCACTTTTATTGTTGATCTCAATAATAGCAAAAACATTCAGTGGATGTTATAACTAAGATAACTAAGGCTCAGGAAGATATAGCAATTTCCCCTGATTCCTACAATTAGTATGCAATGAAAAAGAAGAAAGGGAGAGAAAAAGAGAGAGAGAGAGTCTGTTTATTCTGTCTAACATTTGTGAGGCATGTTGCTAGACACCAGGAATAAAACAGTGAAGAAATATAATTTCTTCCCTCAGGGAGTTTAGATTATGCTGGAGAAACAGACAAATAGACTACACAATTATATGATAAGGAACTAGAATCAAAGCACTAACTAGCATAAGAATATTTAGGCGAGGCACTTAACTCAATGGACAAAGTTACAGGGGCTCCTTGGAAGAGATGTCTAGGTTGGGACCTGAAACAAAGCAGAGATTTTTCACGCCATACTCACTATATCATGCTGCCTGCCACATTTAGATTTCAGGCTAGAACTGGGATTTGAAATGTAGCTCCTATGCAGCCCCCACATTCTAAGTGGTGTGACAGAACTTTGTTTGGGACAATTTGGGACCAGTAAGCACGAAAGTCTTTACAGGGAAGGATGGATGACTGAGAAGGACCACAACAGGAACAACAATAAGTTAGGCAAACAGGTGGGCAGCACGTCGGGGTTGAGTAGAAGGCCAGAACAAAATTCAAGCAGGCAGCAAGATCAGAGACATCTGCTGAAAGGTGGTCACTGTCCACCTGCTAGATGTGCATTCAAAGGCAGACCCTAATTTCTGGAAAGTCTGGACTGAAGAAAGACAGGGCTGCAGATACAGGGTAACAGGTGTTAGGCAGGAGTTCCTACTCAAGTGGGGAGGGGAAGTAAGATTTGGACAGTTATATGGAGGATTTGGATAACAATAAATTAAGAGAGAAATCAAAGCAATGTAAAAGAAAGAAGGAATTAACTGTTGGGTTAAAAAAATGTAAAGGTATTATCAGAGCAAGATCTTAAAGGAAACAGTTTTAGATGTCAGTTATAAAATTAGAGTCTGTGACCCCAAATTAAATCTCTTTGGCACTTTGTCACAGATCCCAGTACATGCTTACATACAATTTTCTAGGAGAGCTTATTCCTGCATTTTGGTCACCTTTGCCCTCTCTAGTTCATACTTTAAGGTTCAATCATGTATCCTATGTCATGATATTCAAAATACTCACTCTCTTATCATACTTTTCTCCTTCTTCAAAACAGTGCAGCCATACCCCATTTCAGGCACTGGCCCATCCGGATCCTGATACAGTTTCTAAATAGACAGGAATTATACTTTGGGGCAAATATCCCTGATTTAGCGGCCTTAATTTAATGGTCAGTTTGGAAAGACTTCCAACTTCTCCAAATCTTTCTTCTTTTAATTCCTACTTTCTTGTTTATATCTGACCTCTTATACTTGTCTGTTTCTGCAAACCTTGCCTAGTTCAACAATAATGCTATCTTTACCACCAGAATTCTGAAAATTATGTATTTTTTCTTTCCTCCCTTCCTTTTTTTCTGGTTTCCTTATAAGGTAATAGAGATTAATAATTTGGAAAAATAAGAAATGAGAAGGAAATGGCTATATATTACCCATATTCTCACCATTCAAATATAACTGCAATTAGCTACTGATGTCTTTAATATAGCCTTTCTTTTCTGCACAGCTACAAACATATGTATAATTTTATATTTTGATTGGCTAAGCACTTCTAACTCTTTTGGGGAGATTTTTGAATACAGTTTTATTTTGGATATTGCATTTTCCATTTGTAATACATTGGTCATGAAGTGCACTGTATTTTACTCCTTTCCCTGCACCCATGTTCAAGTATACAGAATGCCCAGTAATTTTGTCCAGCAGTTGAACTTTAAAACTGTCACATAGTTGGCTACAAATTTGGGTCCCTCAACATTTTACTGTGTGGAACAAAGTTACATCTATACTTGAGTTACCTTAATCAGCCTTTTCAATGATGGGCCCTAACAAAGCACAACCAGAGAAAGGAGCTCGTCCACCAGGGAAGCCCCCAGGCATTCCTTCTGGTATGTTCCTGTACCCTGCTATAGCTTGACAATTCCACCTAGTATGTCCCTGCACCCTGGTACAGTTTGATAATGATGGATTGCAAACTAGCTCTTTCTGCTGATGTTCAAATTCTTCCTTCATTATAGTCTGATTCTTATCAAACCAGTTGATTATTTTATTACACTTGTCAAGAATCTTCTGTTTGTCCTCATTGTTGATCTTGCCTTGAAGTTTCTCATCTTCAACAGCTGCTTTCACGTTCAATGCATAGGAGTCAGGTGAATTCTTTGATGACACTTTGTCCCTCTGTTTCTCATCTTTAGCTTTGCAGTCAGCTTCCTGGACCATATGCTCAATGTCTTCGTTGTTGCTCAAACGACCCTGTTCATTAGTGGCAATTTTGTTCTCTTTTCCTGTACTCTTACCTACAGCAGAGATATTGAAGATGCCATTGGCATCAACATCAAAAGTCACTTTAATTTGAGAAACAGCAAAGGGAGCAGAAAGCATGCCTGTGAGCTCAAACTTACCCTGGATAACAAGCAAATTGTTATCCTTGGTCATGTCACTCTCACCTTTATAAAAGTAAACGAGCAAACCAGGTTGGTTGTCAGGGTAGGTAGTGAAGGTCTGGGTCTGCTTGGTAGGAAAGGTATATTTCATTTCATGAAACAGTCATGACTCCACAGCAACATTATTACCAAAGAGAAGAGGAGTGAATCCAAAAGTAGCAAATCTTGAACAGTTTAAGTTTTGTCTTAAGATAGGATGGCTGCCTGGACAGCTGCACCATAAGCAGAGCTTCATTAGGTTCGATGCTCTTGCTCAGTTCTTTTCCACTAAATAATTATTGTGGAAGCTTTAGGATCTGGGAGATACAGATAGAACCACCCACCAGCACAATAACATGGATCTGCAACTTGTCTAGCTTGGTGTCCTGAAGGGCTATCTCTATGGGGTCCTGGGTGCCACGGAACAGGTCAGTATTCAATTCTTCAAATCGGGCATGGGTAACAGAGGTATAAATATCTGTTTCTTCATAGAGAGAATTGATCTCAATACTGGGCTGGATCCTGGGAGAATGCAATTAGCCCATCACAAGCAGTACAGAAGCATCAGACAGCACTATTGTCCTCACTACTGTCCTTATGCTTGCATTTGAACTCAACAATAAAATCGTTGATCATTTGGTTGTCAAAATCTTCACCTATCTGGGTTTCTAACAGCTGTGAATTTGATCTCAAACATTTCATCCTCAATAGTGAGGACAGACACATCAAAAATTTCATCTCTGAAGTCATAGATGAGCACACTTCTTTCAGCTCCAACCTTTTGTCTGTGCCATAAGCAATAGAAGCAGCAGTTGGCTCATTGATAATTCCAGGTACATTGAGACCAGCAATGGTCCCAGGATCTTTGGTAGCCTGACACTAGAGTCATTAGGCCCTATGACCACAACATTGGAAATAGTCTTCCCAAGGTGAAATAATAATTTCATTGTTCTAAGAGATCACCTGCTTAGCCTTTCTATAGATGAAAATCTAGATAAGCCATTATAGTCGTAAGCAATGCTAATGAATATTTTTGCAAACTGTGGACAGGTGCTTGACATCTTCAATAATATTCCTATTTTTCTGAGTTATCTGGTCATGAGCAACTGGCCCATCTGAAGATGATTTATTTCATATGAGATCACCTTTGATGTACTTTAATCCACTGTAGCACAATATCCAGTTGAAGTGGAAAATGTGGACAGGCATGGTCCTCCAAACTGGGAACAGCAAACTGCAAAGCTCACCCCAAACACATTTACCAACACTAGGGTCTTCAACTAACTATCAAGCCTCTCTACACTGTCTGAGAAAAAGAAATGTATCTAACTTCCTCAGTTCATAGTGACTTTAATATCTTGGGAATTTTTTCATGGTATTTCTTGGGCCAAAAAAAAAATCTAAAAGTTCCATGTACAAAGTTTTTTGGTCCAAACAACTTATTATCTTTGTCCTAATAACTTAATTGATGATTGTATGGTTCTAAACCATGGAATTAGAGTGAACACTGCTACCCTCATTTATTTTTCAGATATTAATTTCTGCAAGGTACTTGCTTTTTATCACAGCAAACATCCAAAATCCAGCTTCACAAAAGTATGATGTTACCAGAAGAAATTTAGCATCAGTGTAGAAACTGTGAACTAACTGGAGCTACTCGTTTGTGCCATGTTCAACAGATGTTGAGTATTGTTGTGATTTCTTTGAAAATTTAAAATATTTGGAAGCACCCCTGTGAATTTACTGTGGTGTCCAGGGTGCTTTAGAGCCAGTTTTGGAACTGCGTTTCTAAAACTAATAGTTGTTTTTTATTGACTTGTAAAATTTGAGATTTACATTCAGGAGTGGACATGTCCTTGAGATACCAAAACTCTAAATATTAAGGCCTCTTACTTGTAGAAGTCTCTTCCATGGTTCTGATCAGGGAAAAGCAAAATTGAGCATGTAACAACAATTGTTTAAGAGACCCACTTCTCCTTCCTCCCAAGTCCCTTTGTAGTTTGGTAGAGTGTCCATGGGCATATATATATAAATCAGAGCAATGCTCAGCATCTGTTGAACATGGCACAAACTAGTAGTTCTAGGTAGTTCACAGTTTCTACATTTATGCTAAATTTATTCTGGTAAAATCATACCCTTGTGAAGCTGGATTTTGATACTATATATATGTAGTATCTAGCTAAGGAGAAGCTAGCGCTAGAGGAGAAACACAATTTGACATGAATGAAGTCACAAAGTTGTCTGTGGACACTCCTTCCAATCAAATATGAAAAAAACTTAAGTGTAGAATTGTTTTTGATTTGGTCAATACCCATGCATGATAACATTTCCTGTTAGTAACATACTTGATAGTGAAGCCTACATAATTACATATAAAATATCCTCTTTTTCCTATTGTGAATGGGAATTTATCAAAACAAAACTTACCATAGTTCATTCATTTGCAGAGCATATGCTTGCAAAATTAGAACCAACAGCAAATATCTATATATCTGAAGTTGCAAGTTTTATGAATCACAGATACCAATTAAACAAATTTGATCTCCAGGCTAGGACCTTTTTCTTCGATTTTTAAAAATTATGTTATAATTTTTTAATTTAAAACAGTGATCAACTAGTATCAAGCCAAAATATATGGAAAATATATTGTGATTTTATTTCTTTTTGAGACTTTGTCACCCAGGTTGGAGTGCAGTGGTGTGATCCTTTTGCCTCAGCCCCCCAAGCAGCTGGGACAACAGGCATGCCACCACACCTGGCTAATATTTTGTATTTTTTTTTGGTACAGGTGGGATTTCACCATGTTGTCCATGCTGGTCTTAAATTCCTGAGCTCAAGCAATCTGCCCATCTCTGTCTCCCAAATTACTGGGATTACAGGCATGAGTCACCATACTCAACCATAAAGATATTTTATAATTATGACATTTCTCATGCTTTGGTTTATTGTGATTTTTTTTCTCATTCACAGTAAATATTCCACTTTTTAACCTAACTTTGATTCCTTTTTCTTAAATGTGGTACTTTAAATCATGTAAAGTTGAGGCCTGAAAAACACCTGTCTACCTCTATCCATGATATAAATGAAACATTTCTTCAACCTATTTCAAATAATTTTATTTTCCTCATTTCTTTCTGCATCTCGGCTTACACTTTCCATGTGCCTCTGAAACCTAGTCCAAAAATGATGTATGTGCTCACTCCATTTTCATATTTTATCCTTTTCAGAAGAGAAACATTTTCAAAAAGTCTTTTTGCTTTTTCAAAGTTCTCTCAATTTTATGCTCTGGCTTTCTCAAAGTATTATATGAGCATCATAATACTGCTTTTCAAACAAGAAAAATCTCGTCTGCAGTCCCATTTCTTTGCAGCATTATTCCCAGTAGACAAGACATGGAATCAGTCTACATGTCCATCAGAGAATGAATGGAAAAAAAAAATGTACTGTGTACACACAATGGAGCACTTTTCAGCTCTAATAAAAAGAGGGAAATTTGTTCCTTTGTGACAATATGGATGAACCTGCAGGGCACCATGTTAAGTGAAACAAGCCAGACACAGAAATACAAATACTGCATGATCTCAATTATGTGGAATCTAAAAAAAAGTTGAATACATGGAAGCAGAGAGTAGAATGGTAGTTCTGGCTATATGGGGGGTTGGGGGTAATAGGCAGGGAGATGTTGATCAAAGGATACAACAAAAGTATTTAAAAAAAAAAATATATATATATATATATAACTACATCTCAAAAACTACAAGCAATGTACACATGTCCTCATTAGTAGTGCTGTACTCTCCCCTTTTTCTTCTTTCAAACCTACTGCCCTTCACAGATGTTTGTCTTGGGTTTCTCTCAACACCAGAATCTCATAAGCCCTCTTCACTCCATCTCCTTCTTTATGGGCTTCTCTTTTCTTTTTCTACTCTTGTTCAATCACGAAAGCACAGGGATGGATCTATCACAGGCAAAATTTTTATAAGAGAGAGGAAGGCATTCAGGCCTGTGTCAGTGGTTTCATGCCATCAAGCATATGTATGAGAAAGAGGGTCTGCAATTTATCCAGGGCTGATTGAATCCTAAGTTCAGTGAGACCTATATAAAGGCATGAGGTCATTTAATTCTCATAGAACTTTATAACTTGGGAATATCTCCATATCCTAAATGAGGAACCTGAAGCAAATACAGAAGTTATTGACTTGTTTGAAGGTGCAAGTGGGACTAGTACTCAAGTCTGTCTGACCCCCTAATTTGTATTTTTAGCTTCTATGTGAGGCTTCCTTTATAATCAAAAGTTGCATAAAGTTTCACATTCCCAAAACATTCTTCAAAGCATCATAAGTAACTTCAAAAAGGGCAAAGCATGCTCTTTGGAAGGTGAGTATGATTCTGAAAAAGACTGAAATTTTACTGAAGTCAACATCATGGAATAAGTAGGTGAGCTCACTAGTATTATAGGTATAGGTAAAGAATGAGATGTGGATTCAAAATAAAGAAGCTAAATTCCTGTGGCATTTATAATCTATGTTTAGAGACAAATTACAAAAAAGTCATACAAAATGCCAATAATGGAATATTCCTGGGGGGGAAAAGTATATACCTTACATTGTCACAGTTAAGAACAATAAATTACAACATTTGCACTTGTTTTATGAAATCCATAAAGCAATTGTGTCCTTGGGTCAAATACATACACACATTACACATACACACACACCACACATACACACACACCAACACACACACACACAATTGCACATTCAGTCCACCTTGTTTTAATTGGTGATATCATTGTGAAGTTAAGTGAGATAGCTCACGTACCAGAGTATTGTGATATTAGCCATGATGTACTAACCATCTACATTTGTTAGCTGATGTAAATAATAATAAAATAATTTTAGAGATGTAAACTATGCTTATTAGTTACTAAGGATAAATAAGTGAAGTAACATTCGATTCATTTTAACCTGAATTAATACAAATAAGGTGAAATGGATGGCTTAGTGATTGGCTATTAGGAGCAAACCTATAAAATATCAAGTATTGTCACTGCTTAAATATGAAAATGGAAGCTGTGAATAATAATCATTTAGTTAGGGAGAAAAATAAGTTTAAAAATATTAATAAATTTAGAGCACTTTCACAATATGTCAATGTAGTTAAAAGGAGGAAAAAAAATAATCTTCCAGGTGGCAATTAACTATTTGTGAGAAATTCTGGTACCCAAATTGACAGGCAATTAAGTGAAATAAACTGACTAACAAAGCATAGAAGCAGAAAAAAAATACATGTCATTAGAACAAATTGGTTAAATATGACTGAAGTCATGAGTTTTAATAAATTCACATACTACAGATTTTCTACTAATTGGAAACCTAACAAAATTAAACAAATATGTATGACATTTTAAAATTATTCTTCAGAACTACTTTGGAACTGTTAAATTTAGAGGAAACTTTCCTAATAGATACAAAATATATAGTGAAAGAGCCAGCAATTTTTAAAAATTACCATTTAATTAATTTTTAAGTACATAGTTCTAAGATTGTATACAGTTACATTGTTGTACAATCATTATTACCATCCATCTCCAGAATTTTTTTTCTTCCCTAACTGAAACTGTGTACCCCTTAAATACTAATTCTCCATCCCGCCTACCCCACTCCCTGCCCAGTTCTTGACAACCACCATTCTGATTTTCATCTCTAAGATTTTGACTATTCAGGGAATCTCATGTAAGAAGAATCATAGAATATTTGTCCTTATGTGACTGGCTTATTCCACTTCGTGTAATGTCTGCAATTAGGATATTATTTTAGAGCAACAATTTTAAGCTAGAGTGTATAGAGCCAGCTATATTTGTTGTATTCAGTTGATCTACTTTAATGATATTTAAATGCTTCAACTAATGAGCATTTTGTGATGAGCAGAATATCCTGAACATTTACTAGATTTTTTAAGCTGTCTATGCAGCCAAAACATTAAAAATGTCTGAATTTGAGGTTGCATACTAAATGAATCTGATATTAAGATAAAATATAAGCTAAAAATGTTAAAACATGAGATGAAACTCAAGAAAAATAAAATAAATTATTACACTGATAATTAGAAAAACAAAAGTCTAATAAAGTTAAAGGAAAATATATGTTAGCACAATGTAGACTTTATTAAAGATTCTATTGTCCTGCTCTGAAGTAGGACAAAATTCTGAGGCATTATATTACAGTTATAGAGAATTCGGTTTGAGAACAAGAGTTTGAAACTTTTGAAGGAAATGAAACATGTAACATTTTTATTGTATAGTTTACAATACGTTTGAAAAATGAATTGATTAGATTTATTTTCTTTAAGGGAGCATAAGAAAAAATAAATACCATGTTTAAGTAACACATGAAAATATAGCCAATTAATTACAAATTTTAAAAAATTATTTTGACAATTATTTTATTATTAAATAGTAGATGAGTTCTAAATTAAAAGTCTAAGACAAACATATAGGAGAGTTAAAATTAGAGAATTCTTAAATGACATATTTCATTTATCTTCTAGTGCTTTGAAAACTTCCTTTAAAATAAGTCTATTGCACAAGTTTTACTATTGCTGTCCAATATAAGCTTATCAATTATTCCTCAAGAATATTCCCAGGCTAATTTCTAAGGACCTGCAGTTTCTACCTCTCCAGGAGAAAAAGTGACATTGATGCTATGACCTTAATATCTTAAAACAGAGACCACTTCTTATATAAAGCAGGATATGTAGTGAGCTCATATGCATATGATGTAATTTCAGGAAGTCATTTTTAGAACCCATTCACTTCATATTTCAGTTTTCTCGAACATGATACTTCCACATTAAAGATTGCTATATGAAATTTCATAATTAGCAATAGATCCGATGATATAATTTACCTGTCTCCCTTTGTATCAGCAACAAAACCGGTATGCAAACAACAGAATTGCCTCTGATTTTCTTAAGAAAGAAAAAATAAAATCTATTGGAAATATGTACAATTTATAATGCGGCAGGTAACCAGACGTGGAAAATTGGTCAACATTAAGGTAGTTCTAAAATGTTTAAATAACACAAACTTTTTATTTAGAAGAGAAATCAGTAATTGTTTAGCCTGGATATCACATCAACAGTTGTATACTACAGCTTCTGCTTCTGAATACTACCATTGAGACTCCACCAGTGGATTTTAACTAATCTTCATTGTGGCCTCCCAGAAAGGAGCATTAGACAAGGCTAATTCATGCACTTAAGCCCCTATCTCTAAGACCTAAGAGAGAAGTGGGATTTTTCTACACTGATAGCAAGAAGTAGAAATTCCTTTCTATCAGTCAGTGAGTAGTGAGCAAAGAGGATTGACTCTAGACATTTCAGATAAACTAGTATTTAAGACAGGAATTTAGGTGCTTAGAAAACCACAAGACAGCATGAAGTGACAAAGTCATGGGGAACTGCCTCCAGCTTTCAGATTTACTTCCATCCCCGAGGCTCTCAGGATGTACCTGACATTGGTGATGAGTTGCAGTTGCCTGTAGTGTTGGGATAGGTAATCTGTGGCAGAATTCTCAGATGATGTTCCCAAAGCAATCACTGCTGAAGACCGTTATTGACCTGCCATTGCTGGAAGAGAAAAAGAGCTTCTGGTTCCTTTCAACTTTCCCAATTTTGTGTAATGTCTCATTGTTTGACTATAGGGAAAAATCATCTAGAAAAGGATTTCAGAAAATGTAGTTCCCAAATTTCCAGCCCTTGTGATAAATGGAGGACCCTAGAAGAGGAATAAGGTCTACTTGAGTGCAAATGGCAATGTGGCACACATTCAAACTGTCAAAACACATAATTGGGAATAGACATGCAAGTGACATATTAGCCAGGCCCAAAAATTGCAAAATGACTTAGCACGAATAAAATTCAGTATTTTCTGAGAGATATATAATTTATTAAATTATTCCTCAAAACAAATACTGCATTAACAAAACTAAGGTTAAATTACTGGGATGTTGAGGGTCGGGGAGCAGTCATGTCCAGTGGAGAAGCAATGATGTGTAAAAAGAGACTAGAACTTCAAAAGACACATTTCTCCTACTTGACAATTCTGCAGAGAGTTGGGGCTATATACAGGGATTCAGCAGCAGGTAGTCCTTAATGTTCACTGTTCTAGGCCAACAGTGTGTGATGGAGTGAAAAACTACCCACTCAAACTAGCTCATGTAAAAATGGGGTTGGAGAGATAGACAGACATATAGATGTATATACAATATTTTCTGGACACATGGTCATTACTATATAGCGGAATTATTTTTTATAAGCTAACATGTCTATTATAACATATGGTTAGACATAAACTGCAGCATACATTAATATAGGAGACATTTTATGTTAGAAATGTTTAGTAGCAATATAATTGCTACATCCAAGGATAGCTAGAAAAAAATCAACAAAAATGTTAACACTCTATATCTGATCTGATTTTTATAAATAAAGATTGACTTAGAATATTTGACATAATTAAGGTTGTTTGGTTTTTTTTGTTGTTTTTTGTTTTTTATTGACAGAGTCTCGATCTATCACCCAGGCTGGAGTGCAGTGGCACAATCTCAGCTCATTGCAACCTCCTCCACTTCCTGGGTTCAAGTGATTCTTCTACTCTAGCCTTCTGAGTAGCTGGGATTATAGGCATCTGCCACCATTACTGGCATTTTTTTTTATTTGATTTTTGTTTTTTGGTTTTTTTTTTGTTATTGCATTTTTAGTAGAGATGGGGTTTTGCCATGTTTGCCAGGCTGGTTTTTAATTTTTGTTAAATTTATTGACATGTGACTTCCTAATAGCTTGTCAAAAAATGTACCAATTTATTTCTTTGTAATTACTTTAAGTCAGTATGTCACAGTATGTAAGTCTTCATCATCACAGAGAAGAATGCAATTCTACCTCTGCTTGACTCTTTTTATGTATCTTATTGGGTGACACAATAGAATTTGATATTTAAAAGTATTGGCTCTTGTAAATTTGTTTAAGTTCTTTATAGATTCTTGATATTAGCCCTTTGTCAGACGGGTAGATAGCAAACTTTCCCACTCTATTGGTTACCAGCAGTTTTTTTGTTTGTTTCTTTGTTTGCTGTGAAGAAGCTCTTTAGTTTAATTAGGTCCCATTCATCTATTTTACCTTTTGTTGCCATTGCTTTTGGTGTTTTAGTAGTGAAGTCCTTTCCCATGCCTATGTCCTGAATGGTATCACCTAGGTTTTCTTCTAAGGTTTTTATGGTGTTAGGTCTTATGTTTAAATCTTTAATCCATCTGGAGTTAATCTTTTGTATAAGGTGTAAGGAAGGGATCTAGTTTCAGCTTTCTGCATATGGCTAGCCAGTTTTCCCAACATCATTCATTAAATAGGGAATCCATTCCCCATTGCTTGTTTTTGTCAGGTTTGTCAAGGATCAGATGGTTGTAGATTTGTGGCATTAATTCCGAGGCCTCTTTTCTGTTCCATTGGTCTATATCTCTGTTTTGGTACCAGTACCATACTGTTTTGATTACTGTAGCGTTGTAGTATAGTCTGAAGTCTGGTAACATGATGCCTCCAGCTTTGTTTTTGTTCTTTTTTTCTTTTTTCTTTTTTTGCTTAGGATTGTGTTGGCTATGCAGGCTCTTTTTTGGTTCCATATGAAATTTAAGGTGGTTTTTACAAATTTACAAGAAAAAAAAGCCCTATCAAAAAGTGGGTAAAGGATATAAACAGACACTTCTCAAAAGAAGACATTTATGCAGCCAACAAACATATGAAAAAAAGCTCATCATCACTAGTCATTAGAGAAATGCAAATCAAAACCACATTGAGATACTATATCATTCCAGTTAGAATGGCGATCATTAAAAAATCAGGAGACAGATGCTGAAGAGTATGTGGAGAAATAGGAACACTTTTACACTGTTGGTGGGAGTGTAAATTAGTTCAATCATTGTGGGAGACAGTGTGGCACTTCCTCAAGGATCTAGAAATAGAAATTCCATGTGACCCAGCAATCCCATTACTGGGTATATACCCAAAGGATTATAAAGCATTCTATTATAAAGAACACATGTTCATAGTGGCACTGATTACAATAGCAAAGACCTGGAACCAACCCAAATGCCCATCAATGATAGATTGGACAAGGAAAATATGGCACATATACACCATGGAATACTATGCATCCATAAAAAAGGATGAGTTCATGTCCTTTGCAGCAACATAGATAAAGCTGGAAACCATCATTCTCAGCAAACTGATACAACAGAAAACCAAACACTACATGTTCTCACTCATAAGTGGGAATTGAAAAATGAGAACACATAGACGCTGGAAGGGGAACATCACACACTGGGGCCTGTTGGCAGGTGGGAGGCTAAGGGAGGGATAGTAGGGGATCGGGGGTTAGGGGAGGGATAGCATTAGGAAAAATACCTAATGTAGATGACGGGGTGATGGTTGCAGCAAACTACCATGACCTGTGTATACCTATGTAACAAACCAGATTGTTCTGCACATGTATCCCAGGACCTAAAGTATAATAAAAAATAATAATAAAAATAAATAAATAAATAAAAATGTTGGCTCTAGAATTAGAGTCTCTGGTTCCCAATGTTGCTTCATCACTTACTAATGGTGTAACCATAGGAAAACTACTTCAATTCTCTAAGATTAATTTTTTTAGTTATAAATTAGAGATAAAAATAATAACCATCTCAAAGTATTATTGTTAGAATAAAACTATATAACATTTAAACACAGTGAACACTACATATTATACATTGTTAGCAACTGATATTATTACTAAGGTCTTCAGGGAGAACATAGTCACATCACTTCCATGATAAACTTTAAAACAAATGATGCTAGAAAGATCCTAACTATCAAAATTAACCCCTACTAGTTAGTAATAACCCTGAGATTTCATAATTTTGATCTTGAGGATAATTTAGTATTTTCAAAATTATTTTAAAAACAAAATTTAGTTTACAAATTGTATTTGAATCAAATTAAAATTTATGTTTAGTCACCAAAGTAGGGAAGCTTTTTTTGTGAAAAAAAAAATAGCCTCATAATCAATGTTCATCTGGTTAAATAACTATAGTACATTCAAATGCTAGAATAAAATTAAGGCTTAAAAATAAACAAGAATTTTTTCTACATACTAATATACAACAATTTCTAGGATACATTATTATGTAAAAAATGGACTGTTCAAGAGAGTATCTTTAGTATTCTATCACTTATATAAAAATGGAAATAAAACATTGTCTGTGTGTGTATATATATATATACATATGTATATGTAAAAATTAAAACTGGTTGCTGGCGGAAAGGGACTTGGGTGGTTGAAAGAAAGAGGTGGCAAGAATCCTTTTCTTATATTTGTGTATCTTTTGAGTTCATAGATATGTAATCCACGTATGTAAATACATATATAAATTCAGAAGACAAGTAGATACACACACATACACATACACACACATATAAAATACAATTAAAAAAAATAAGAGTAACAATGGGGTTTTTAAAGAAAGTCTAGTAGAGGTGTATGCTAAGAGAAACAAGGAGGTGAGCTAAAGCAGAAGTGTCAAGAGTTCAGATATAAACCAGTCCAAGCTCCTTTATTTCAAGGTCATTTCATTATAATTACTCTTCTTTCTTTGATCCATCCTTTCAATACTAAACACATCCTTTCAAACAAACAAACAAAAAATGCACTGCTATTTGGCCATCTACACATTTCTCACATCCACATCAGGCCTTCTAAGTTGCTGCAAATTTCACTGTAAGCTCATTGAATGGAGAAACTATCTTGGTCATCTTTGATACATCAGCCTGGTAACATGATAAGCCGCAAAGATTTGATGAATGAATCAGTGACAAAAGACAGCTACATTCCAAAACATGATCCAAAATTGATCTTTTTGTTTGCCTTTTATGGGATATGAGACATTTGTGAGGTAAAAACTATTCTAATATAAAACAATGTTCTTTCACCATTTTGTATTTTGTGACTTTCAATTACAAGGTACATTTTATGTCAGATAATGTGAGTCTTTTCTCCTTTTTCTTCTCTACATAAATTTTGTTTCACTTTAATAACTATTGTTCATGATGAATTGTGTCACTCTGCAAAGTATCTAAATTTTAATCTATTAACTCAGTTTGACATTTATTTTTTTAGAGCAAAACATTTTCAAGATGAAACACTGCTGTTTCTTTCTAGTTTCTAACTCCTAAATCTTTTCGTAATTTTATAAAAATACAATCTAAAATCATAAATTAAAAGACCAGATTTTCTTGTATCTTGAGAACTTGCCAAATTAGTTTTGTAATATTTACAAGTGTGGATGGTCCAGTTCTCCTTTACTGAGTTAATGAAAATGCTGTAAAACCAATTATCTGATGAGATAAAAGTAAACAATTTTAAGAGGTAATTTTATTTCCATCTTCATTGGCATTTAGCAAAATTTTATTGAAAAAAACACTGGCAAAAAGACACCAACGTATTTCACAGAGCCTTTGTAGGTACTGAGTGTCAAACGTTTCATCTTATATTTCCTCTTAAATTGAAATTAGGCAGTCATGAATGTAACAAAAATTTTGCATCTATGAATCTATAATATTAAGTTATAGGTGTCCTCAAAATGAGATAACTAAGGTCACCTGTTTAATTTCTGTGATATCACACTATCCACATACTATAGTTAGATTTAACTGAATTATTGATTAGTTAAATGAACTTTGCCTTTATCTCTAAAATTAAATTCTCAAGTACTTGTGTTTAAATTTGCAAATTCCAATTTCTTCTAGACATATTCTTTTCTTATTTTACTATGACAAGTTTAAGCTTTATAAAAAAGGGGTGTTTTTTAAAAAGAATTAATCCCAACAATTAAAAACTAAAAACAGCTTTCAACTTGCTCTTTGGCGGCCAATAAATTAGGGAAATGCAAAATAGTCATCCCTCAAACACAAAGGTAAAGAAAGAAGTAATTATCAAGATAAATTACTTAAATTATTTTTCTTAAATCAGATTCTTTTCTCTTAAATAGGTTTTTGGGCTAATACTAATGAATTTATCCTTATTTTTCTCTGAAAAGAATAATCATCCAGACTTTATCTTTTACTCACACATTTCGAAATCCAATTTATCCTAAAATGAAGCATTAACATATTTTTCAGAGAAATGTTCACAAGAGTTCTTAGTGTGACTTATTAGCATAATCCGTACCTGCTTCTAACATTAGGCAGTTCAGCAGAAAGTGATACAAATCAATGTCAAGTTAAAATAATTTCATGATTCATAATACCTCAAAAGCATTAGGATCTATGTATGAAGCTCTTTATATACCTGGCCTTTTTATTCTCAGATTTCTGGAGAGCATATCACTATCTAAAAAATTGTGTAACCACATTTATTACTCCACTTGGTTTCTCATGATTTGTCATATTAACCTTCTGTCTCCAAATATCATCCTTCACACATTTCCTGTTGCCAGTGCTGCCACAGATATGAATGTCACTTGGAAGTACAGAAATTATTTTCACCCCAGAGACATGTTTTCACCGTATTAAAAGTGACTCAGTTTTTAACTAGTTAGAATTGATGTGATTTTTTTCAAATATAAGGGGATGAACAAGGATTTCCAGTTGTTAACTTCACAAAATTTAATTTTTTTCTCAAAATCCCATAATCAGAAAACCACTAGTCCTCTTTTTTTTTAATTTATTTTTTATTTCAATAGCTTTTGGGGAAACAGGTGGTGTTTGCTTACATGAAAAAGTTCTTTAGTGGTGCTTTCTGAGATTTTGGTGAGCTCATCACTCAAGCAGTGTACACTGTACCCAATGTGTAGTCTTTTATCCCTCACCCCCTCCCACCCTTTCCCTTGAGTCCTCAAAGTCCATTGTATCATTCTTATGTCTTTGCATCCTCATAGCATAGTTCCCACTTATTAGTAAGAACACACAATGTTTAATTTTCCATTCCTGAGTTACTTCACTTAGAATAATGGTCTCTAATTCCATCCAGATTGCTGCAAATGCCATTATTGCATCCCTTTTTTATGGATAAGTATTATTCCATGGTGTGTGTACATGTATATGTATATATCACAGGTTTTCTTTATGCACTCATTGATGAGCATTTGGGCTGGTTTCATATTTTTGCAATTGTGAATTATGCTGCTATAAACATGCATGTGCAAGCATCTTTTTTGTATAATTACTTATTTTCCTCTGAGTAGGTACCTCTGGGACTGCTGGACAAAATGGTAGGAATCTCTACACTGTTTTCCATAGTGGTTGTACTAGCTTATATTCCTGCCAGCAGTGTAAAAGTATTCCCTTTTCACCACATTCATGGCAACATCTGTTAATATTATTTTTTGATTTTTTGATTATGGCCATTCTTGAGAGAGTGAGGTGCTATCACATTGTGGTTTTGATTTGCATTTCCCTGATAATTAATGATAGTGAGCATTTTTCCATATGCTTGTTGGCCACCTGTATGCCTTTTTTTGAGAGTTGTCTATTCATGTCCTTAGCTCCCTTTTTGATGGGATTGTCTGTTTTGTTTTTGCTGATTTGAATTCTCTGTAGATTTGGTATATTAGTCCTTTGTCGGGTGTATAGATTGTGAAGATTTTCTCCCACTCTGTGGGATGTCTGTTAACATAGCTGATTACTCTTTTTGCTGTGCAGAAGCTTTTTTAAATTAAGACGCATCTATTTATTTTTGTTTTTGTTGTATTTGTTTTTGGGTTCTTGGTCGTGAAGACTTTGCCTAAGCCAACATCTAAAAGAGTTTTCCTAATGTTATCTTCTAAAAAATTTTTTAATGCATTTTTTTTAATTTTTATTGTATTTTAGGTTTTGGGGTACATGTGAAGAACATGCAAGATTGTTGCATAGGTACACACGTGGCAGTGTGATTTGCTGCTTTCCTCCCCTTCACCTATATCTGGCATTTCTTCCCATGCTGTCTCT
>CAUYLG010074455.1:0-58079 GCA_963573385.1 Cacajao melanocephalus | reverse complement strand
GAAGGGAGGGGGAAGGGAAGGGGAAGTGGAAGGGGAGGGGAAGGGGAAGGGAAGGGAGGGGAAGGGGAAGGGGAGGGGAGGGAGGGGAAGGGGAGGGGAGGGAAGGGAAGGGAAGGGATCAGGAGGGGAAGAGGAAGGGAGGGGAAGGAAGGGGAAAGAAGGGGTGGGAGGGGAGGGGAAGGGAAAGGGAGGGGAAGGAAGGGGTGGGAGGGGAAGGGAGGGGAGGGAGGGGAGGGAAAGGGAGGGGAAGGAAGGGGTGGGAGGGGAAGGGAGGGGAGGGAGGGGAGGGGAGGGGAAGGGAGGGGAGGGAGGAGAGGAGAAGGGAGGCGAGGGAGAAGAGAGGAAGGAGGGCAAGGGAGGGGAAGGAGGGCAAGAGAGGGCAAGGGAGGGGAGGGAGGGGAGATGAGGGGAAAAGAAAAAAGAAAAGAAAAGAAGCCTATATAGATTAGTGAACTGTAGATCATGAAAGATCATGAATAATTCAAGCCACACCAAAGCTTAGGGTGGAGATCTCCCAAGACACACAGTTGGTGAGTTGGGTTTATTATTCTGATGTTTCTTCTGAAGATGAAATTTGCTTTTTCTACCTTCCAAAGCATCTTCTAAGACAGAAATATATGTTCAATGGGTGCCTAAATCAAACCTGATCATAGACATAATAGCAACCCTGTACAAATGAGCGTGCTATCCTCAGATTAGAATTAAATGTCAGTGACTTCTAAGACGTATGTGACCACATTTTGGCCTCAACCCCTGTCTTACTGATTAGGACGGCAGAGTGAAGCTAGAGGAGGCAGTGCTTATTCATATCCCTTCACCCATCTGTCTCGGCCGTCCCTTCCTTCCTTTGCTAATCTATGGAGTGCTATCTGGGGAATAAAGAAATAGAAAGGAAAAAAGCCTCAGAGTAGCCATTTACCAAACATGAATATCCCTGGATGCCTCGGAATGCTTAATCCTAATAGCATGTCTGTTTACAAAACCAGTTTTGAAGAAAGCTTGAAACAGAGACGACACTTTTAATACTCTCAACAAACGTTCCAGGCGAGTATGTCAGCCATGATCATTAGTAAAAAAGTCTAACACATGGTCATAAGACAAGCAGTTTATTCTTTTAAAAATTTTGGACAATATTACAAGCTACTAAAGTCTAAGGAAACCTAAATACATTTACATTTTTCAAATGTCATCTATATCGTAGCAACATTAGTTGATCCAACCTGCAGAAACCTATGAAAATTAATGGTACTTCTGATGTGGAGGTTAAGGCCCAGAAGTGCTTCCATTTGGAAACTTACTGTAGAGGAAGAACTGCAGGTGGTTCCATGAGAGACACATGCAGGTACCTGAAACAACACCCAAAGCAAGGTCAGCACGAGCCAAGGACTTCGGTTTTATAAAATCTCACTTAGGCCACAGAAAACTTTCCAGTAGTTTTAACAGAATGGAAGGAAGCTGGCTGACTATAAGTATTAAAAGCTGACAAATTATAAATCTAGGTCTCTTCAAATTTATTTGTAAATTTGTACATGTAACCTTATATTTCCAATCTGGCACCAGATATACAATTTAACCTATTTCTAATTCTGACCATTACTATAACCCATTAAGCTTTAAATAGAGAGTTAAGATATGAAAATGTCGGTGACTTACTTTGAAGCCTTATACTTCTCCCTAATTGCTTGCTGAGGTCGATAGGGTATGCCAAGGAACGCTTTATGAAGCTCACTCAGACAAGGCACAATTTCACTTAATGAATACCCTGTAAATGCAGCAAGGGTTTCTGGCTAATCAAGACAAAAGAAAAAAAATATATAAAAAGAAAAAATATATAAAGTTATGCTTCACATAACTGTATATTAGAAATCTGTAGATAATCAATGTGAAATAAAGGAATTAGTTCCTTAGTAAATATTCATTCATCTCAAAGGAAACCAGAACCTCCTTCAGAAACTTTAGATGTAAAATATCAGAAAGAACACCCAGGGCTCTGAATTTTCTCATATTATAAATGTATAATGCTCAATTTGGGGCCGGATCACTTTCCTTGTTCCCTCATGAGTGAAATTTTTACCGGTCCTTATAGAGCCCTGCTTGCCCGACCATTCTATTTGTATGCAAGATGAAAAATTTTTAGTCAAAACACGACAGTGCTGGAATAAGAATTACTTAAAAAAAAAAAGCAAAAGAAAATTAAAAAAAAAAAAAAGGAAAATGCAGCAGAAAAAAGTAGAAGCATTCATGAAAATAAAGGTAGACACCCCACTTCTTTTAGCGCAACAGCGAGCCTTCAGAACCAAACCTAGGGGGTTCCATTTCAGATGTTGCCACCTTCTTGGGCAAGAGACCAAGCTACTGCCCTGCTGCCTTGAAAGCTTGAGGTGCCATCTTCTGGCCATTCTAATTGGACCCACGATTTTTTTTTTTAATGTTTAGGGTAAAAGTCAACAACTTTTGCTTGAAGGAGTCAATGACTGTACCTCAAGGGCCCTCTATGAATAACAGTGGGCATTGAGGTTTCCAGGCCTGCTTCTGTGGAAGGAGCATGTGATGTTATCTCCTTGACCTCCTGCAATCTCACTCCTCATAGAGTGAAGCCATAGAGTCAAAGCCATGAAGACTGACCCGGAAGACTCAGGAGCATGTTGTGGTCTGCTGTCAAAATGACCAGCTCCTTATTAAACTAACTTGCCCCTTAAAAGGCAAGCCCATTCTAGATAGACCTTGAATTTCATCCAGAAAGAAGTTAGAATCTTACCCAAAAGTGCTTGTTCACAGTATAGTTTGCCAGGCAAAAAGCTGCTGCAGCTATCAATGAAGGAAGATATTTCAAGAATGGGTCCGCTTCAAGTAGACTCAGCTCTGCTACATACTAAGCACAAGAGAGGAAAACGCATTGGAATTAGAAATGTGACTAAGGTCACAAGTAAGCCTAGAAATGGCAAGGAAATAAATGGTATCTTATCTTTGTTCAGTCAGCATCTACAGAAATAGATGCTCAAAATTATTTACTGGGTTAGTAATTGGTATGCCTGCCTGTAACAAGAGTAACATTTATATTGTAGTAAAATGTCAATCATAAGTATTTGGCCTACTCACAAAGTGTAGGTGATAGGTTACTTTTCTTATGCTAGTAGGATGGGTTTATGCTGGTGAGATAAAGTAGCACTGCACTGGCAGCTGGAATTGGAACAGAGATTTTTGCCAAAAGACAAAAACATTAAAGCTATTAATCTATCAGGCAAATACATGCAGTTCAGAGACTAGGACAGCACCAGTGGAAACATCTCATATTAGAAGAAGCATAGCAAGACATGTGGACATCCTTGTTACTCTTTGCAAAGCACAAATACCAGATATCCTAGATTATGGTGGCTGGAGACTCAGTTGATCAAACCAATACTTTAATGCCTTCAACTAAACTTCTGTAACTCCAAACAACCAACTAATGCTCATTACTTAATATATTAGGATGAAATTAGAACCATATGAAACTATATTTACCTTGTTCCCATTCTTTTTTCTTTCTTTCTTTTCTTTTTTTTTTTGAGACAGTCTCACTTTTTTGCCCAGGCTGGAGTGCAGTGGTGTGATCTCGGCTCACTGCAACCTCCACCTCCTGGGTTCAAGCAATTCTCATGCCTCACCCTCCCGAGTAGCTGGGACTACAGGCATGCACCACTACGCCTTAGTAAGTTTTGTACTTTTTGTAGAGACAGGGTTTTACCATGTTGACCAGGCTGGTCTTGAACTCCTGACCTCATGTGATCCACCCACCTCAGCCTCCCATAGTGCTGGGATTACAGTTGGGAGCCACCACACCCAGCCACTTTGTTCCCATTCTATAAACCTAGGAGGTTTCGCTTGTATGTGGTCTGTATCCAATAAGGGAACAGTTTCCAAGCTTAAATTTTTAAATAGTTGGGTGATTAGACAACCTGTGCCTGCCAAATATAGTCTATAGTAATGCCTTGTAACCAGAAGCTGGGTTCTTAAAATTAGCTCTCTTTCAACACTGAATAGTTTTTCTGGGCCTGTGGAGAAAAAAACGAAAAGGAAAGAATAACTGAAGAACGATTGGGAAAGGTTGATTTTTATGCTCTTTGGCACTGGAAGTTCCTGCAAGTCATGTGGCATACACACCTTAGCCAGGTTCTCTGTCCTGATGCACACTCCTTGTCGCCTCAAGTACTGAAGGAGAAACTGGTTGGTGGTTGGTACCGTCAGATCAAAAGCTAGAACTTTCAGAAGCAGGTGTTCCATTCTCAACAGCTGTCGTTTTGTGTATGTATCGTCAGTTATATAGACAAACTCGTCTACTTCGGGAGGATATATCTCTTCATATTTCCTGGGAAAAGAAGAGTTTTTAGAAGTAAAACTTGAAACCTATGGCTCTACTGCCTGTGCTGCCATAGCTAGGCCACTCCCCATGAGCCTTGCAAACTTACTTTGCTGCCACATATCCGCTTAAATACCACGAAATGGCACGGGGCCATGAAAATATTAAGAGCTTATTTCCGGACCAAGAACATGATTATTACAAGGATATGTTATATTTACTGCTAGGAGTAGTAACAGAAACAATTTCCAACTGAGAATTTTAGGTTTGGGGCCGTGACACGCTGAAAGATTCCAAATGACGGACACTATAGGTAAATTCCTACTCAGTCTACAGACCTCAAATCATTTCATAGAAAAAAAGTGTTAGGATCAACACAATGACAGAAACAAATTCCACAGGCCTCTAGTTTTTAAAAAGATGTTCAACTTTCTCCACTGAATTAGCAAATGATGCTTATAGCCAAGAGATATAGTGATATAATTTCACTATGATCAATTTTTTCCTTCTGCCTTTGTTTCTACTTTCTTTAGTGGAATTCTGGCAAGTTTTTATTCATTAATAATGGAATGTTTGAGACCAGAAGAACAGAAACCACCACTTAGCAATAGGTCACTTAAAGGTACATCAGCCACAACCCAACTCTCTTTTCCCACACAATTAGGTAATGTTATGAATGACTGATAGTAACAGGAACCAGTTGAAGTAGTTTATTCACTGTAACCAAATGAACTGTTATTATGCGTCATTTGCTAGGTCATGAAGATAGCTTTTTGTGACCACACTGTCTTTAAACAGGACTTCTGCTTAGATTAGAAAACAGCCAAAGGCTGCATTGCAAAATAGTTAAATTTGAGCTGATGGCTGCCTTAATCATGACGTTGGACTTGTTGCTAAAAATCTTAACCATGTGATTGGAGAGTAAACATGTGGTAAGATTTAGTTTCTCAGTCAACCCTGTGAGGAGGATGGTCTTCTATCAAAGGACAGATGCATAGTTTAAATTATCAAGCATTGCATTTCTTCAATAAGAGACGGAGGATAAAAATTCAGTGTTTTGACAGGTGATCATTTCATATTATTCGAGTTGAAAGAACACTTACGAAGCCAGAAGAATAGCTGCTGTTCCTACGAGCTGCAATTTCCCTCTCAGAACAGACATACACGAAAGGAATCTGTCCAGGAAGTTGACAGCCAGGTACAGAGTCTCTGCTCGAAGCTTATATTCTTCCCCAACCTCCACCAGCCAGTCCACCAGAATCGTGCGCATCCCCTCTGTGATGTCTGGCTGCTTCCTCATGTAGTGTGCTTTGGGTCTGTGCCTTACCTGATTGCAGAAAAGGTTTTGATGTTTAAATAGTTGCAATTTCAGAAAGATCACTCCACAGTACAGTTGCTATTTAAAAATCTCACAAGCAAAGGTTGGAAAGATCCTGATTCAGAGCCAAATAAATCTTTATCATAATAAGGAAGTGTAAATTTCTGCTTCTGTAATGTAAGTTGGCTAGTAAATACCCTGGGGTTGGGGGCAGGGGAGAATGGCAATATGAATTATTCCTAAGAGTGAAATATTCAACATATAAATCATCTGCATCATGTAGAAACAGTCCAAGCAACTGCTACTTGCCATCACAATTATTGTTTTTCATAGATATCCTTATGTTTGGCTGTCATAAGAGTGCCATTCACTAGCGGTTCTAGACCAAGAGTTTATAATTTCTCTTAACAATAAGTGCTTGGGGTCCTGAAGATTGAAGTAGAAGGTATGAAAACTTACTTCGGCTTCTCTAAGGTACTGATGAATTTCTTCAGCATATTCAGTCACATTTATCACATCTGTGTCAAGATCAGATATATCTTCAGGCTGGGAGTGCAGCGACGAATCTACCAGCATAGGGGAAACTGCAGGAGTTCAACATTGTCAGATAAGTCATTTAATTTAAACACTTGTTCAGTCCACAGGCAGTTGTGAATATAGTTATTACTTACTGTTTTTCTCTTACTAGTTACTAGCTATTGAATGCTGCAGGCAGTTATAAATACAGGGAGCCATCCATCATAGACAAGTCAGTTACCTGTGTCAAAATCCAGCAGGAAGTGCAGGTCTGACTTGAGTGTGCTGGTATCTACTTCATATACATCCTCAAATGCCGTCCCCTCTCTGCCTGCGCAGCTGTCTCCATTGCCCTGCTCTACTTCGTCCATGTAGATGTCAAATCCTTGCTTGGGGGGCTCTTGGCCCCTGCAATCAGGGAGTGCTTTCTTTCCAACTGGAGGGAAGGCATTTTCTGATCCAGAAAAACACCTGATTGTTGTGATCCCCTAGAAAAGGTTTAAATCTTTTGTTAGAGGCCACGTCAAAGACCACAGAGGCAATGTGAACCTGCATGACTCAGAGCAGCAGCCTGGGAAGGTAAGGTAAATTCTAAACTGAAAAAAATCGATGTTGGCAATTTAATTCCAGAAAATAGGTCTTCAAAAGTATAATTTTTCCCTCTTTATCTTTGTCTACATTTGACATATGGAGAAAGAGCTACCTAAATTTTTAATCTACCTCACATAGGTATCAGAGAGAACTGAAGATTATAGAAAACCTATAGCTCTCTTCCAAAATGAAATAGGTACCACATATAAAGAGAAAATTGTAAATTGGCTTTTACATTTATTGCATCAGGAGATTTTGTAAGCAGTCAGCATAACTCGATGCAGTTGCTGAGTTCCTACAATTCCGCTCCTTAAATAAACATTTTAGCCAGAAGGCCCCTGTAATGTTTTCATTTTATGCACAGTTATTAAGAAACACAACAGTTTTGGAAACTCTTGCTGCTAAATTCTCTTATAAGCCACGGAACCTTTATACAGGACATAATGCATTTACTCGTGGGGAAATTTCTCAATCACTTCTCCTTTTTCTCTACTCTTATAACATGAACAATGGGAACAACTGTGGTGCCACCACAGTGAACAAATACAATGCATCAAACAGTGTTGCATATTAAGGTGAGCCATGCTAGATGGCATGAATGACAGCCCAATCAGGGCAGATGGGCAAGCTCTATGAACCTGAGCTATATTTATGCAAATGCTAGCTCTGTCTACCACATTAGCATTTTGTTTATAATGTATCTCGGGGTATACTGTCGAAGGCTACTTCTAAGTTAGTTTGTGGTTCCATAACGTTCCCTTTTATTTATCGAGTTAAATATGTGATTTATGTCTAGCAAGAAAAAGAACAATTATGGTAGTAATGGGGGGGATCCGCAAAGACAACAGAGTCACAATCCTAAGTTACTGTAACCAGGTAACCAGACTCCAAGTTACTGCCAAGTTTGACTCTTGCTACATAGATACTGTGTCCATAGGCTGAGACATATATTTAATAAACAAATATTTACGGAGTATCTACTATGTGCTAGAAGCTTTTCTCGTTGCCTAGATTTAATTTAGCAGTGAGCAAAATGTTTAATAAGGACTACCCCGATGGAGTTTATATTCTACGCTGAAAGACAGGAAGGAAATAAACTAGAAAAGACACAGTACAGGCAGAGAGAGCAGAGTGAGACAGTCATAAAGAAAAGAGAACCCAATGAAGGACTTACCATAGGCCAGTTCAGGATTAGTTTTTATTAATATTATTTTTGGTTTTGTTCACTTGCCAAGGCTGATCTATGAACTTTGACCAGATGGATCACGAGGTCAGAGATCGAGACCATCCTGGACAACATGGTGAAACCCTGTCTCTACTAAAAATGCAAAAATCAGCCGGGCGTGGTGGTGGGTGCCTGTAATCCTAGCTACTCGGGAGGATGAGGCGAGAATCCCTTGAACTCTAGACAGAAGCCACGGGAATTTGGGGCAAAGGAGTGGTTTAATCTTTTTATTTCTTAAAAGGATTATTCTGGCTGTGCAAAGGTGTGGTGAGTAAGTAAGCCAATCAATTATAAAGCTTGAAAATTCTAAGTGAGACACAATAGGGATTTGATCCAGGGAAGTAACTGTAAACCAGGAGAAGCAAAACAGTTCTAGACATTTTAAAAAGTAGAGCTAACAATATTTTCTCATTAGATTAGATGTGGGGTGAGAGAAAAATAAGAATCAAGGAAGACAAAGGTTTGGAGTCTAAATAACAGGAAGGATGGATATTCCGTTTACTGAGACAAGGAAGACTTGGAAAGAACAGTGTGGGAGTAGGGAAAAGGAAGGGGATTTTGGTTTACACAAGCCTGAGGTTGCCTATTAAATGATCCAAGTGGAGATGCCAACTCAGCTCCTGAATATGTGAGCCTGCAGTAGAGCTCAGAGGCCCAGGCCACAGACAGAAATATCAGTCATCACCAGATAAATAGTGTTTAAGTCTGGGAGACTAAGAGAACACTAAGGGAGTGAGTGCAAGATTCAGATCAAAGACTAAGCCCTAGGGCACTCTAACTTTTAGAGACTGGATATATAAGTAAGAATCAGGATATCAAAGAATGGCCAGTGAGCTCGGCAGAAAACTTGGAGAGAGTGGTGTTCTACAAGCTGAATAAGAAGAAATTATTTCAAGGAAAAAAAGAATGATCAACCATATCAAATAATGCTGATCAGTCGAGGAAGGAAAAGACTACGAACTGAGTCAAAATAGAACAGGAGAAGAACTAGAGACAGAGAGCATTCATTCAACAAAGACTCTGTGCCAGGACAGCCAGGCCCAGGCACTGTTCAGTGCATATGTCAAGATATGGTAAACGCTAAAGATGTGTGGCTTTCAATGGGACAGCTTCTGTCCCATTACTTAAATTACTTTAAGCACTTAAATTACTTTAATTGACATAACGCAAACAGTTCCTAGGCCTATTTCCTTGATATTGGAAAACTAATAAAGAAAATTAATGACGACTTCTAGCTGGAAAAGGAACCAGTCAAGGTGATCTTACGAAATCAACTTCTTCCCGGTGGTCCAGATTCCGGGGCTGTAATACTCAGGGGCAGCATTTAGTTGAAAGGTTTTTAAGATGGAAAGATGGCAATATATTTGTATGCTAATGGGTTTGACCCAGTAGAAAAGAAAAAAACTAATGAGAAAAAGAAAAGGTGCTAGAGTGACATCCTTGAAGAAACAAGACGTGAGTATATTGTACACATGGGGGGCCGACCTCGCATGAGAGAGGGACATGGCAGACACACAACAGGATGTGGATGGCAGAGTATATAGCACACGGGAACATGTGGAGATTCTCTTCTGGTCCAGTCTGTATTTTTAGGAAAATAGGAGACAAAGTCATCAGCTGCGAGTGAGCATGAAGGAGGAGGTTTCTGAGGATTAAACGGAGAACGAAAGGTACAAAATAGGTTTCTAAGCAGGTTGTAGAGGATAGGTACAGGAAAATACAGAGGTGGCACCAGGTAACTTAAGAGGTTAGCAATTTGGAATTTAAAATGCAACCACCCAACATAGGCACAACTGACAATTCATAAGAACCAAGTCTCAGGCTTTAAGTTTTAAAAAGAAAGCATTGCAAAGCAAATTAAATTTTGTTAAAACCACTTCCACTCAATTTTCTCCAAAGCTTTGAACAGATCACATGAACAGTGAGTAGGTGAGGGGCTTCTAATCTAGTTTCTATCATAACTTTCTTTTGACAGATGCTTAAACCTTTAAGATTTTCTCACCTACAAAATAGGAAAGGTACGGCTTTCAGTCTGTTAAGGTATCTACGATCAGTTAAGTTCACACAACTAATATCTGAGGTGCCATTACCTGTTAGCACAGCTGCTTAGTCAGTACTGGGGAGATGTCTGCTTTCAAATCGCCCTTTTTGGAGTAATCTAGTCTAGCCCAATCTAATCCTGATTTTAACACTATCCCCAATGAACACAGCTAAGATTATCCAGGATTGCTTTAGGCACAGCCTGCATCAGTGTGAACACTGCTCTGACCTGGAGGAACCCCTGTTGCAGTTTATTTAGAAGCATTCACATTTCCTTTTAGCCCAGCCCTTAAATTACTTTAATATACATAACCCAAACAGTTCCTAGACCTATTTCCTTTTTAGTGAAAAAATAACAAAGAAAATGAATCACTAATTCTAGCTGAAAACCGAACCCCTCAAGGTGATCATAAGAAATCAACTGGCTGGGCATCGGCGTGGCTCACGCCTGTAATCCCAGCACTTTGGGAGGCCAAGGTGGGTGGATCACCTGAGGTCAGGAGTTCATGACCAGCCTGGCCAACACGGTGAAACCCCATCTCTACTAAAAATACAAAAATCAGCCGGGCTTGGTGGTGGGCGCCTGTAATCCTAGCTACCCGGGAGGCTGAGGTTGAATCCCTTGAACCCAAGAGGTGGAGGTTGCAGTGAGCCAAGACAGTGCCACTGCACTTCAGCCTGGGCGACAAGAGCGAAACTGCATCTCTCTCTCTCTCACTCACTTTCTGTCTCTCTCTCACACACACATACAAAGAAAGAAAAAAAGAAAGAAAGAAAGAGGGAGGGAGGGAAAGAAAGAAGAAAGAAAAGAAAGAAAGAGAGAGAAAACAGAAGAGGAAAGGAAAGAAAAGAAAAAATAAGAGGAAAAGAAAACAGAAAAGAAAAAAAGAAAGCGGCTGGGCGCAGTGGCTCACGCCTGTAATCCCAGCAGTTTGGGAGGCCGAGGTGGGTGGATCATGAGGTCAAGAGATTGAGACCATCCTGGCCAACATGGTGAAACCCCGTCTCTACTAAAAATACAAAAAAATTTAGCCAGACATGGTGGCACATGCCTGTAAACCCAGGTACTTGGGAGGCTGAGGCAGGAGAATCGCTTGAACCCAGGAGGCGGAGGTTGCGGTGAGCCGAGAACGCGCCATTGCACTCCAGCCTGGGCAACAAGTGCGAAACTCTATCTCGAAAGAAAGAAAAGAAAAGAAAGCAACTTCCCCGTAATCCAGATTCCTGGGTTGTAATACTCAGGGGGAGTTGTAGGTACAAGGGCAAGAGAAAAGTACAGGACAGTCATTCTCCACAAGCATCATTCCCAGTGCGTCTGCATCATTACCTGGCCACAGGTCCTCCTGTACTGCCCATTTTCAGTTAGCAGCCCTAGCACTGTCCTCTGCGGGGCATCCTGGCCCACCTGGGCTCTGGTGAGTATCTGACAAGCATCGGGACCTCGGGCCACTGTAGCCAGCACAACTCCACTCTTGGGGTTGCTGCAGTGCATTGCCTCAGATTCCACGAACTGCTGCTACCAGGGAAAGAGAAACAGACAAGCTGGTTAGTCAACCCCGGGGGCTCCAAGGACACAGCCAACCGCTGGGAGGGAGAGCACCAAGCAATGAGATTAACACCAATTGCTTATCTTCCCAGCAATTATTAGGGCTGAAAGGGCGTGAGCGACCGCACAAGCGATCAAAGCTGCTCTGAATCAAAACTGTCATTTGAATCTCTGAGGGGGGCTTTTCCCCAAGACCTCGTGGAGGGCTGGAAGGAGAGAAATATTCTGACAAGCCTCCAAGTCGGGATACTAAGCCCCATGTTAACTGAGTTGAAATCTGGGAGCCCCGTCTTGCCCTGCTGAGATACTCATCTCCCCAGACCCCGACCAAAGATCCAGGGTACAGGACTATGGGAAAGCCCGTCTGTCCCAAGTGACAGGCAGGCTGCGGCCCTGCAGCCTCCTGCCACCATACAGGAGGCCCCAAAACCTGCCTAGACCCCGAAGCAGGCCCCGGCGTTATCTTTCTGTGTGTCTGGAACAATTGGCAAGTGCACTGGAGGATCGGGCGGCCGACAGGGCTGTGCAGGGCGGGGCCGGGCGGGGCAGGAGGGACCTAGTGTCGAAGGATTCCAGCCTGGGCGGCTGCGGGACTCCGCGCTGAGGCCGAGCTGCCCACCCGCGTCTGTTGAATCGGCCAATCAGCGGCGCTCCCGGGCCTCCGCGGGGGCGTTGCCATGCCGACAGCGGCCGGTGTGAGCGCCCCGGGGCCGCATCGCCATGGCGACCCGCTCACCTGACTCGCTTCGGCTGGACGCGCCGCGACCCCTGGGCGTTCAGGCCCCTGCGGGACCAACGGGCGGCGGCCTCCAGCTCCCGCTGCGCGTCTCGGCCCGGGCGAGCTGGGGTCGGCCGCCGCCGTTGTCACACGCGCCCGCGGCCTGGGAGGGCGGACTCGCCCACCCCACTATTGCCGCGGCTCGGAAAGGGACTGTTTCCGTGACCCGTTCTCCTAACAGCCGCTAACTCCCCTCGCTAACGTCTTCTGCGCGGCCCGCTCCTGAGAACCCTGGCTCGGGAGAGCGACGCGGAGCTCTCGGGGCTGCGCAGGCCGTGGCGCCTTGCACACACCGGCCCGAGGGCGCGGCTCGCTCCGGGTCGGCTCACACACCTGCGTTTCCTGCCTGGCGGTGGCCGGGTCCCCACAACGCGGCCCCGGGTGCAGTCGCGGCGGCGTTGCCCCTCCATCGCGGCGGGTCCTTGCGGGCCGCGCCCGTCCTGCTCGGCTCCCGGTGCCTGTGGCCTGCGAGGCGGGAGAGGAGATGTGGGGTTTTAGGGTCGCACGTGGTGCTCGAGGTCCCCACGAGAGGTCTTCCCCCGCGGGCTCCTGCGCAACTGCGAGAAGCCAGCCTGGGAACGCCAAGACTGTGGCCCAGGAAGAGGAAGGAACGCGGGCGACAGCGCTGGGGCTTGGGACTTTGACGAGGTCAGTGGCAGCGCTTGGGGTGCTGGAGGCTGGGCAGGCGGCCTGGCCCTGGGGTCCTTATACTGGGGGATCCTGGAAACCCGGGGGCTCGGACGCCTGCACAGGTGACTTGACAAGCCAGGTGAAAGAATCGAACTTTATTAAAAATATGTATATGTGTATGTATGCACACATACACATTACCAGTGCTATAATGTTACTACTTTTGCTTTTTTTTTTTAATATCCATCCCTAAATCTGTAAATCACACCCAAAGTCTATTCAAATGGCCACTTTATGCAAGCAACGATTATCGCTGGTTTTCTAAGTGTGCATTATTAACGTTTTCACCAAGCAAACTGAGTGTGGGCATTGTTATAATGGGAAAACAGAAGTATTCTAACGAAAGCGTGGGTTGAAACTCGTGCAGTTGCGTCAAATATTAGGAAGCTGGGAAGCATCTGGAGAATCAAGGCTGGATGCGGGTGGAAGGCAGAAGCGGATCTTGTTCAACCTGAAACTCATTTCTATACGTTTGTCACAGGCTTCTATTCCTTGAGAGACAGCAGTCCCCCTTGCACCCCGGATTTCCTGTGTCTTTGAATATGAAGAAAACACGGGAACTCTGGTAACATCTAGATTGCTGCAACAGAGTCAGACGCCGACGGGGACCAAATGCTCTGCTTCGCAAGGTGAATGAAAGGAGCATTTCTGTCCTCTTGCCTGGAGCGACTGTCAGATGTTTTCCCGGGAGCCCTCCCCAACCTGCCGACAGTGTTGTGATTTCCTGGGACTCCGAAGGCCTCAGTGGCTAACTCCGTCAGGGACTCCACAGCAAGTCCTGCCAAGAGCCCGAGTCGCTTGGGAGCGGACAAGATTGGCTGCGCTCAGGACACCTGGTCCTCTGTTCATCCCTTTTCATCTGATTTCCTCAGACAAAATTGACCGAAACATCACACGCTTTTCCTTTTCTCCAAAACGGAGGCTCTGGCGCAGCGTTTGTTCTTGGAACCTGGGATTGAAGCTGAAGTCAGGGTTGGGACGGGAACGTGCAGGGAATGGAGAGCGCCCGACTCCTGCAGAGGCAGCTCTGAGGTTAGCTTTTCCCAACTCAGCTCTGACAAGGACCAGATGACAAGGCTGCAGAGGTGTCCAGTGACTTTCAGCCGTCTTTAGCCTTAAAATATGTAACCAAATGAGAGCATCGGATAACTTAATACCCCTTTTCTACTGCTTCTTCTTATCTGAATGGCTTCGGCCTAATCCAGCCTTGATCTATAGGAAATAGGATTATCATGACCACCTTTCTTCCCGCTCTATCCACTTTGCTAAACTTGGCAAAGGGAAATGGTTACATAGTTTATGATTGGTTTATTGTGCTGTCTTAGAATTCTACATTGTTGTTACAAGCCTCTGGTCATATCTTAAACAGGAAAGTGAGTCAGATGAACTGGTATCTATGTGTCCATGTAAATTCAGATACATGTATAATTTGTGCAATAAGGCTTTCTTGATTTTAAAAAATATCTTCACTAAATATTGTGTTCCAACGAGTAATAATTTATGACATAAAAACAAATTTAACTGAATAGGTCCTCGATTTTTACTTTAAAAATCTAAACTAAAAATTTGGCCTTAGAATTAAGAACAAAAGGAGCAGAGGGACTAGAAAGGACTTTCTCACAAATTAGGCAGTTTTAGTGACATGTGTAATTATAATGTTGCTAAACGTATTTATACATTATACATTATAATCTAATCTTGATTTTGCCATGCAAATTTATACACTATAATCTAATCCTGATTTTGCTATGCAAATAAGGATTAGATTTGCGCAGCAAAATCAGGATTAGAATTGAAAGATAAGTAGATTTTAATATTTTTCCCATCTTTAAATAAACTATATTTGGTAATATATTGAGAAGTAAACAATATAATTGCCAATACAACTTTCTTTAATATCTAAAATATTTGGCATAACTTAAATACTAATATAACAGCTTTTTTTAACTTAAAAACTTGATTGGTCAGCACTCCCAACCTGACAGTGAGTGCTCAACTAGCTTTAACTGTAGGATTAATTTTCAAAATAAGGATGACAGCTGAATTCTTTACTAGGAATTTTTAAAACCCAAAAACCCTATTCAAATCAGCTCCCTTCCACAAATTACAATTCAGACAATCTTTTCAGTTTGCCAGCAATTACCTGGTATTTCAGAGGCAGTTATTCTGTTGCATTTGTTCATCTTAGCTAGTAATTAACCTCCTGTTGAAACATTCAGTTTTTATTAATTATGGAATCAGGTTGATTTCCAGGATACACTGAAAGAGAGATGGAAAAAAACCCAGCAAAGTTTATTTAAGGACAAAGGTCCATTTAGGGACATATTTTGCCTCTTCATAACATGCCTCTGTCATTCTCAGGTAAACATTTAACTAAGAACATAGCTTGAACAGTAAGATGAAAGACAGATATTGGAATGAAACAAGGAACCAGCTGCAATTTGCGACATATTAGCACTTAGCTCCAGGAAAGATGACCAAAGGATTGAGCAAGTCCAGCTTGAGAAGCAGTCAAAACTGTACATACCTTCAGAAGCATATTTCATCAGGTTGTGAAAAGTGGATCCCTTAGTACGTAATGAGTGAAGTAAGTTTTCAGTAAGACTGGTAAGAAGTCACCTTCTCTGAGTGAAAATAGTGTGAATACAAACATGATATTAGACAAAGTCTACTGTTCATTCATTCATTTCACAAAGTTTTTTGAACATCCAATGTATGTCAGGCAGTAGCTGGGTATGAGTATGATAATAATAAATGATCCCTGCCCTCAAAGAGCTGTTGGTCCATGCAAGGAAATATAACAGATAGTTATGGTGCAGCATAATTAGTGTTTATGAGGAATACAGATGTATAAAGGAGGAGCAGTTGGAGCTTAAGAGAAAAGGAACAAGGTGTGTTGCTGAGAAGACTTAGAAGCAATATCCAGATCTGATCATTAAGATGATTAAAGTCTTAAAGACAGGGCAGGAAGTATACTCTACATATATCCTAGAAATGGGACACTCAAAAAGGGATTTTCAGTGGTGTTTATCCAGCACCTTCCAAGGGAAAGCGTTAAATTATGATATCCAAAATATCCCTCAAGACTGTCTCTATGGCTCAGATGCAGACTCCGTGAGCAATTAACTCATCAAGAAGTCAACCTCCCAGGAACTTGGTGAGAGGAAGAAGGTTCTGCTGACTTTAGTTACCATTAACGTGCACAACTAGAGGTGCATTCTTAAAATCAGTTTCCGGTGATGTACAGTTGAGGCCTTTTCCAGATTCTGCACCAAGGAAAAAATAATTTCAGTGGGACAATGCAGTCATTTTCCATTAAAAATAATGGGGAAAGTTATTTTTAATTTCTGTGGGTACATAATAGGTATATATATTTATGGAGTACATGAGATGTTTTGATACAAGCATGCAATGTATACTAATCACATGATGGGAAATGGGTGTCCATCCCCTCAATCATTTATTCTTTGTGTTACAAACAATCCAATTATACTCTTTTAGCTATATTTTAAAATGTACAATGAGCTTACGGACTACAATCTCCCTGTTGTGCTGTCAAACAGTAGGTATTATTCATCCTTTCCATTTTTTGTACCCATTGCCACTTCCCCAAGTCCCTAATTATCCTTCTCAGCCTCTGGTAACCATCCTTCTACTCTGTTGTATGTCCATGAGTTCAGTTGTTTTGATTATTAGATTTCACAAATAAGTGAGAACATGAAGTGTTTGTCTTTCTGTGCCTAGTTTATTTCACTTGTAACGATCTCCAGTTCCATACATGCTGTTGCAAATGACAGGATTTCATTCTTTTTTAAGAGCTGAATAGTATTCCATTGTGTATATGTACCACATTTTCTTCATTCATTCACCTGTCATAGACACTTAAGTTGCTTCCAAATCTTGACTGTCATAAACAGTGCTGTAACAAACATGGGACTGCAGATATCTCTTCAATATATTGATCTCCTATGTACCCAGCAGTGGGATTGCTGAATCCTGTGGTAGCTCAATTTTCAGTTTTTTGAGGAACCTCCAAACTGTTCTCCATAGTAGTTGTACTAATTTACATTCCCACCAACAGTACACAAGGGCTCCCCTTTCTCCACATCCTTCCAACATTTGTTATTGCTTGTCTTTTGGATATAAGCCATTTTAACTGGGGTGAGATAGTATTTCATTGTAGTTTTGATTTGCGTTTCTCTAATAATCAATGCGGTTGAGCACCTTTTCATATGCTTGTTTGCCATTTGTATATCTTTTTTTGAGAAATGTTTAATCAAATCTATTGCACATTTAAAAAATCAGATTATCCAATTTTTTCCTGTAGAGTTGTTTGAGCTCCTTATATATTCTGGTTATTAATCCGTTATCATATGGGTAGTTTGCAAATATTTTTTCCAATTCTGTGAGTTGTCTCTTTACTTTGTTGATTGTATCCTTTGCTATGCAAGTGTTTTTTTATTTGATCTTAGCCAAAAGGCTGAGAAGTGATGTGCAAGAGCTTTTTAAACTTGATGTGATGCAGTTGTCCCTGTTTGCTTGGGTTGCCTATGCCTGTGGGGTATTGCTGAAGAAATCTTTGCCCCAACCAATGTCCTGGAGATTTTCCCTAATGTTTTCTTGTAGTAGTTTCATAGTTTGAGAGGTCTTATATTTAGTCTTTAATTCATTTTGATTTGATTTTTGTATCTGGCTGAGGACAGGGATCTAGTTTCATTATTCTGCATGGTGATATCCGGTTTTCCCAGTAGCATTTACTGAAGAGACTGTTTTTTCCCTAGTGTATGTTCTTGGCATCCTTGTTGAAAATGAGTTCACTGTAGGTGTATGGATCTGTTTCCAGGTTCTCTATTCTGTTCCACTGGTCGATGTGTCTATGTTTATGCCAATACCATGCTGTTTTGGCTACTGTAGGTCTGTAGTATAATTTGAAGTAATGTGATTCCTCTAGTTTTGTTCTTTTTGCTTAGGAAAGCTTTGGCTATTATGGGTCTTTGGGGGTTCCATATACATTTAGAGATTGTTTTTTCTATTTGTGTGAAGAATTTCATTGGTATTTTGATAGGTATTGCACTGAATCTGTGGATTGCTTTGAGTATCATGGACAGTTTAACAATATTGATTGTTCCAATCCAATAACATGGAATATTCTCCCATTTTTTGGTGTACTCTTCAATTTCTTCCATAAGTGTTTTATAATTTTCATTATAGAGACCTTTCACATCTTTGGTTAATTCCTAGGCATTTAATTTTATGTGTGGCTATTGTAAATGGGATTACTTTTTTATTGCTTTTTCAGATTGTTCACTGTTGTACAGAAATGCTACTGATTTTTATATGTTGATTTTGTACCCTGCAACTTTACTACATTTGTTTATAACTTCTAATAGTTTTTTGGTGCAGTCTTTAGGTTTTTTTCAAACATAAGATCATATCATCTGCAAACAAGGATAATTTGACTTCTTCAATTATTTGGCTGGCCTTTATTACTTATTTCTTTCTCTATTGCTCTAGCCATACTTCCCATACTGGGAAGTATTGTTGAATAACAATGGTGAAAGTGGGCATTCTTTTTTTTTTTTTTTTTTTTTGAGACAGTCTCAGTCCGTCACGAGGCACCAGGCTGGAGTTCAGTGGCACAACCTCAGCTCACAGCAACCTCCACCTCCCGGTTCAAGCAATTCTCCTGCCTCAGCCTCCCGAGTAGCTGGGACTACAGGCGTGCACCACCACACCCAGCTAATTTTTTTTTATTTTTAGTAGAGACAGAGTTTCACCATGTTGGCCAGGATGGTCTCGATCTCTTGACCTCGTGATCCGCCCGCCTCGGCCTCCCAAAGTGCTGGGATTACAGGCATGAGGAAAGTGGGCATTCTTGTTGTGTTCCAGATCTTAGAGGAAAGGCTTTCAGCATATCCCCCATTCAATGTGATAGTAGCTGTGGATCTGTCATATATGACTTTTATTATGTTGAGGTATATTCCTTGTACCCCCAGTTATTTTAGGATATTTAATCATGAAGCCATGTTGAATTTTATAAAATACTTTTTCAGCATCAATCAAAAACCATATGAAATGATCATATGGTTTTGTCCTTTATTCTGTTGATATGATGTTTCACAATGATTGATTTGTGTATGTTTAACTATCCTTGCATCCCAGGGACAAATCCTTCATTCTCCACCTTGGTCAAGATGAATGATCTTTCTGATATATTGTTGAATTAGGTTTGCTAGCATTTTGTTGAGGATTTTTGCATCAATATTCATCAGAGATCTTGGCCTGTAGTTTTCTCCCTTACCTTCCTTCCTTCCTTCCCTTTCTTTCTTTTCTTTATTTTTTCACTCTTGTTGCCTAGGCTGGAGTGCAATGGCATGATCTCGGCTCACTGCAGCCTCCATCTCCTGGGTTCAAGTGATTCTCCTGCCTAAGCCTCCTGAGTAGCTGGGATTGTAGATGCCTGCCACCACACCCAGCTAATTTTTGTATTTTTAGTAGAGACAGGGTTTTCCCATGTTGGTCAGGCTGGTCTTGAACTCCTGACCTCAGGTGATCCACCCACCTCAGCCTTCAAAAGTGTGGGATTACAGGCATGAGCCACCATGCCTGGCCTGGCCTGTAGCTTTCTTTTTTTGATATGTCTTTGTCTGGTTTGTGTATCAGGGTAAGACTGGCCTCATAGAAGAAGTTTGGCAGTGTTCCTCAATTTTTCAGAATAGTTGGAGTAGAATTGGTATTAGGTCTGTAAATGTTTGGTAGAATTCGGCATTGAAGCCATTGGGTCCCAGGCTTTTTTTACTAGGAGACTTTTTATTATGGCTTTGATCTCATTACTTGTTATTGGTCTGTTCAGGTTTTGTGTTTTTTTTCCCGGTTCAATCTTGGTAGGTTGTGTGTGTCTAGAAGTTTGTCTATTTCTTCTAGCTTTTCCAATTTATTGGCGTATAGTTGCTCAAAGTAGCCACTAATGATCCTTTAAATTTCTGCACTATCAGTTGTAATGTCTCCTTTTTCTCATCTCTGATTTTATTTATTTGAATCTTTTCTCATTTTTTCTTAGTTACCCTGGCTAAAGGTTTGTTTTAATTTTCATTTAACTTTTAAAAAAAACAACTGTTTGTTTCATTGGTCTTTTGTATTTTCTTCATTTCAGTCCTGTTTATTTCTGCTCTGATCTTTATCATTTCTTCTATTAATTAGGGGTTTGGTTTGCTCTTGTTTTTCTAGTTCTTTAAGATGCATCATTAGATTGTTTAGTTGAAGTTTTTTTTCTTTTTTGATGTAGGCACTTAGAGCTATCAGCTTCCCCGAGTACTGCTTTTGCTGTTTAGTATGTTGTTTTGACATTCATGTTTTCAAGAAATTTTTCAATTTTCTACTTAATATCTCCATTGACCCACTGGTCATTCAGGAGCATTTTGTTTAATTTCCATGTATTGATTTCTAGTTTTATTTCACTGTGGTCAGAGAAGATGCTTGATATTATTTCTATTTTTTTTTTTTTTTTAACGTTTAGGAGTTGTTCCGTGGCCTAACATTTGGTTAATCCTTGAGAATCATCCATGTGCTGAAGGAAAGGATGTGTAATCTGCAGCCACTGGATGAAATGTTCCATAAATATCAATCCATTTGGTCTATAGTGCAGGTTAAATCCAGTGTTTCTTTGCTGATATTCTGTATGGGAGATATGTCCAATGCTGAAAGTGGAATACTGAAGTCTCCAGATATTACTGTACTGGGTCTATCTCTCTCTTTAGTTGTAATAATATTTGCTTTATGTATCTGGGTTCTCTAGTGTTGGGTGCATATACATTTTAAATTATTGTATCATCTGGCCAGGCACAGTGACTCACACCTATAATCCTAGCACTTTGGGAGGCTGAGGTGGGCAGATCACCTGAGGTCAGGAGTTCAAGACCAGCCTGGCCATCATGGTGAAACCCTGTTTCTACTAAAAATACAAAAATTAGCCAGGAGTGGTGGCGTGCCTGTAGTCCCAACTACTCAGAAGGCTGAGGCAGGATAATCACTTGAACCCAGTAGGCGAAGGTTGCAATGAGCTGAGGTCATACCACTGGACTCCAGCCTAGGTAACAGCAAGAATCTGTCTCAAAAAAAAAGCCTAAAGAATATATATAGTTTTCAGTTGTAAAAATTATATTTGCCTAGAAGAAATCTCAAACACATATAAATTTTTATAACAATGATAAGTTAACATTGTTTTTTATAACAATAAAGTTGTGTGCATGAATATGTGTTCTTTTTTTTGGCAATTAATATTTTTTCTGACTGAATGAGGCAGGTTGGTGGCTCTATCCATGATATCAGAATTGCTTGTTATTATTTTTGGTTTTTATTGACATGGAATATCTTTTTCCATCCATCAATTTCCATTACTAAACACATTGCCTAATGAATGGTGAAAAAAAATCCTCCTGAAGTACACTGTACTCTGTATATAAAGAGCACAACACATTTTAATTTATTCTAATGAATGACACAGAGGTTGCATAAATGAGTAACAAAAAGTCTTATGCAAAGTTAATCTTATAGGAGGCTTTAGTCTTATTTAGTCAAATATGCAAATAAGTGTTTACAAGGTAATTATAGTGAAGCAAATGTTTTCTAAAAGTCCAGAGAAAGTTCTAGTTAAAAGCCAGGTATGTTTTCAGTTAATTGCAGAAATCAGGAAAGGTTTATTGAAGATGATGGTTTTGTGTTTAGCCTTGAAATCTGGATCTGGTTTTGATCTGAAGGGTTTGGGGAACCTATTTTAGGAAAAGAGTTTTGCATGAGTAAAGACTCTGAGAAGACGATTATAAAACATGTTATGGGTTATGCTGGTGTTCTATAACATCTGAGGTTACAGTAAAGGGTACACTTTACAATCAGGAACATTGGGGTAATGTCCTGTCATATTTTTGAATGCTAGAATAAGGAGTTTGCTGTAGCACTTTTGAACAGAGGAATGATGAAGTTAGAACTATGTTTATAGAAGAACCATCTGAGAGCAATGAATAGCCCAAGATTTGGGAGTAGGAGATGCTTCAGGAAATGGTTGCTAGAGGAAATGATGACCTGAACCAGATCATGCCATGGACACAGAAAGAACAGGATGCTCAATGAAATCACTCTGACCATGGAATCAGGATGGCTTAGCAACTGACTGTATGCTGGGTTTGAAAGAGAAGATGGAGACAAACATCATTTTGCAATTTCTAGGTCAGGTTAATGACAGAATAGTGGAGTTAATCAAAGTAGAAATGCCAGAAGATTAGCTAAATTCTGAAGAAAAATAAAGGGAAGAGCAAGCTTAATTTCAGTCATCTTAATGATAAAGTCTTTTCTAATAATTGCCCAGAACTGCCACCTTTCCCTCCACTTCCATCCCTACGTATGTATGAGTTTTGATAACAATAAATTGTACTTACAGAGATTGATTATGGAGTTGGAAATAAAAGTAGATTGATTGTAACACATTTGATACAGTGTATCCCCACTGTAAAATAATTAGTAGTTAGACGGCTATTCTAGGAAAACCCGTGAAGAGAGTAAGATCAACAGCTTCCCGTCTACCATTTCAGGGTCCCACCCTCTCATTCAAAAGGCCCTCTTCCAAAATCGTAAGTCCCTTAGTGTCATGGACTACATCTTCCTCAACTTTGCAAGCTCTTTTCCTGGCACAGAGCTCAGAACATAGTAGGCACTTCATAAATGTCTGCTGATTAAGTGATTGAATAATAAGATGCAAGTTATGCTTGTTCCAAAAATGAGCAAAAGATGGCTCCTCTATACTGGTCTGATGTGGTGCTTTTCTTCACTACTGACTAGGACCATTGGTTCAAAAGCCTGCCAGCAGCAAACTCAAACTCTTGTACAGCCAATTGTTTTAAATATGGCTCCCATAAAAGCATGTTTTTTAGTTATTCAGCCTGCATGCTTTGCTTACTCCACCAACATCTGTTAGCCTTAGATAAGCCAAACCCTGAGGCTGTAGAAGATCGAAGTCCATGCTGCTCTTCCTAACTCTGTGACCCAGAGCTTCCCACATGGTGAGGCTGAGGGACATCTCCTAGCCAGATAACCTCCTTTCTTTGATTTACCATTTCCCAGGGACTTCCCTGGCTCTCTTCTCCTTCGGGTGGTAGCCCCACACCATTGTCTCTGGGAGGTCTCCAAGATCACTTGGCTTCACCCCCACCTACACGCCGGCATGCAAGCCTGTCTAGCACCACGCAAAGAACTTTGTGTACTGCTACCACCTGGTGGTCATATCTTTCTCCTACAGCCCCGAAATTCCTGATTGAATGAGGGAGGAAATCTGATGTATTAAATTGCTTTTTCAAATCTCTGTGTTTTTTTCTTTCTTCCTTCTTAGTAATTTCATATTTTGTCACTCACTGAAAAAATTCTTAGAGCTGGAAAGCTAGGAGGGTATTTGGAGATCATTTCATTAATCCCTGTCCTGTGCAGGTGAGACAACCTGGGTTCAGACCTCTCTCCATCAAATTAAATTTCTAAAAGTGACGTTTCAGAAGTAAATTAACACTAATGAATTCTAATTCTAGTATTTATACTAAGAAACTAATCATAAATAGGTTCAAAGGTTTACCTATAGAATTTTTTTATAATAGAGAAATTAAAAATCATCTCTGTTTTAAATGAAGGAACTTGTTAAATGAAGTGTAAGGCAGTAGTAGTCCATAGTGACAATTATGTTGCAATAGTCTGAAAAACTATTATAGAGTCACGTAAAATTATGTAGAGAAAAAGTGACATACAGAAATGTTTATAATACATTTTATGAGATAAAGTATAAAAACAGTAAGATTAGTATGTTAGATTCTCACTTAAAATTTTTATATGCTTGGAAGAAGCACCAAAAATAAATACCAAATATTGAGTAGTTATCTGTGTGCATCACAGGATTAGATGATTCTAGTTGAATTCAATGGTTTATCTGTAGTTTCTAAATTTCCTATAATAAAAATATTAATTGCTGAATAAGAAAAAATTATTATTAAAGAAGTCAATCATTATGGCAAGCTGCAAGATCAGGCGAAATGTGTTATCCAGTAGAACTTTCTGGCTGGGCACGGTGGCTCATGCCTGTAATCCCAGAACTTTGGGAGGCTGAGGTAGGTGGATCACTTGAGGTCAGGAGTTTGAGATCAGCCTGGCCAACATGATGAAACCCTGTCTCTAGTAAAAATACAAAAATTAGATGGGCATGGTGGTGCACACCTGTAATTCCAGCTACTCGGGAGGCTGAGACACGAGAATCACTTGAACCCAGGAGGTGGAGGCTGCAATGAGCAGAGATTGCCCCACTGCACTCCAGCCTGGGTTACGACGTGAATGATGAAAATGTTCTGTACCTACATTTCCTAGGATATGTGGCTACTGGGCATTGGAAATGAAGCCAATGCAACTGAAGAACTGAATTTTTAATTTATGTAGTCACAGGAAGCTGGTGGCAACCATACTGGTTAATGCACATAGACTATGTGGTAGTTGAGAACAGTCATAGCACGTTAAGAGTGATCATGATTAGTCTAGATCTGCTACTGTGTATGCAAATGTGTATGTTTTTCTTGACTAGCTTCTCCTAAGTTATTATACCATAATTTGGGATAAAGTGTACCAATAAATGATGACATGAAACCATCTAATTAGAGTAGGGTGTTTTTTTTTTTGAGAAACAACTACTTCATCATGTGATTAATAAAGAAGATCCATTTATAAATGAGCAAAGAGAGTTTGTCCAGAAATTACATTTTGTTTGTTAAAAAGCTGCTCATTCTTTTCCGGGATCATGCAACAGTCCAGAGGTAGAACAAGAACAGCTGAAAAATCAATCTGGATTCTGTTAACCTGGCAAATTAACCCAATTTTTATCATTTAATTTTATAGATATACTATCTACTTAGATCTGCTGAATGCTAGACTTACATAATAGTTCATGTAAATTGTCACTTAAACTTTGTTTTTGTTACTAAAGTTCTATGTTAAATTTTGTGACCAAATTCATACCCTCCTTCCATAATTTAAGAATTTGCCTCTTAGATTGACATTAAGGCTTGTGATATCCTCATTCCTTAGTGGCTGCTTCATCAGCACCCAAGATCTGTCCTTATTTGGGATATATTGCTTCATTTCTTGCTTCATGACTGAACAGACCCATTATTTGTGTAAATGAACCTTATTGGAAGACAATGATCTGCCTATTTGCTTTCTGGAAAATATGAAATAGATCACTTATGCAGCAGTGTCCTCACAATTTTGTGTTTTCATACTATTGTTATTAGACTAACAGGTTAATGTACCTGCTCTCAGACCAACACACTGAGACAGCAGAGTTTGCAGCAGAGACAGTTTAATGATTACGAGGCAGATGAGTGACGGGATGCGAGGAGACTCTCAATTCCATCTCCCTGAGGTTTTCTGGGCTGCAGTTTTTAAGGGGATCATGGAGAGTAAGGGGCTGGAAAATTGGGGTCATTGACTGGTTAGAGTAAGGGGCATGAAATCATCAGGTTGTAGAAACAGCATGCTTTGGTGAGTCAGCTCTTTGTAGTATCCTTCACAAGGAAGGTGTCAGTAGTTTTACTGGTACAGAGGAGCTGAAAGCATATCTCAAACGGAAAACTCAATATGTCACAATGCTTAGGTTATCTATAGGGCAGTTAAGAAAAACAGTCTTATGACAAGCTCCAGTGATTCTGGGACATTAGGCAGCAAATAATTATGAGGAAGCTGGTCAAAGAGCAAGCTGACCTAATGATTAGTGCGAATGTGCTGTAAGCTTGGTTTATCTTCATTTTGTTTCTCCCCCTCCCTTCTTTCCTGAGTAATTTTATATAATTTATAGGGACAGTTTCACTATTAGAAACAAATAATTTCTATCACTAATTTCCTTAATTGACTAGACTTACTTTTTAATAGACAGATTCTAGAGTGCTTTCCTTTGTATATTTATTTACCTAACAAAGCAAGCATACTGTATTGTGATTAAAAATTCTGGAGTTGTGATGAGAATAATATTAGGTATTAAGATGATAAGGTTTTCAAGTAAAAAGTTTCTGAGAGAAATCTTTATAATTACAATGAATGTGGAAGATATATAGCTATAACTGACTTTTTTGGCTTTCACATCCAAAATAATTTATTTATAACAAATTAGAATTTTTTTCTGAAGCTGGTAGGCACAGTTGCTAAAAGAGGAAGAGAAACAGTGTTTGCAATTCAGGCTGGAGGGAACCGAAGGAAACTAGTGAACTAGAGAGATCATTTTAACAGCTTGTTGCTATACCAATCCTTCAGGAAAATAATCTGAAAGCTTATTTACCCAGTCAATGAAAATAAGTTCAGCTAAATAATGATAAAATACTGTGTATTTTATAAGTGGGACTTGGAAATAATGGCATACTCTAAGCAACATTTGAGATAATCAATATAGCAGATATTTTCTTTGTTTCTATTTACTTGCTTTGAATCCACAGTCAACATCTTACCCCACCAGAAGCAGATATTGAACAATGTTTAAGCTGTCTTTGTGCTATAAAAAGTGGACCTTTGATCCTTTTGCTGAAGAAGTACATGAAAAGAAGGTAGAAATTTGCTTTTTTGATATGTCAAGAGGTATAACCAACATAGAAACTTCTGAAATCCTGATTAACTATTGATTTCAAGCTAAGACCACAAAAATAGTGAAGGAGAAACATTCCAGAATAATTGAAGGCCACCAAAAGAAACAAAGGGGAAAACCATCTTAGGCAGGGATAAACAGGGCTGGGCCTGTCCTCTCACATGTGTTGGGGTGCAATGCTCTGCCCTCCCTCCAATATTAATAAACTGCAATTTGTTGGAGGTTAATCATCTGTCAGTTCAACAATAGCAATGATTTCTGTGTAACAAGTAAAATGCAACTTCTAACTCATATGAGTGATTTAATGATCTGTAGCAATGTATTCTGAGGGTGATTCAGGGTGGAACTAATTTTGAACATATCCATTTAAATTTTGACTTAGACCATTAATCAGAAAGACTTTATTAATCTTTTTTCCTACAGGCCATATATCATCTTTCTCTTCATTTTCCACTTCAAAAGTATACTTTTGGGAAAAGATGGGGATCTTCGTATAAAAACAAAGTTGTACAGAATTTTTTTATTTCCAATTTTATTTTAAGTTCAGGGGTACATGTGCAGGATGTGAAGGTTTGTTACAAAGGTAAACATGTGCCACGGTGGTTTGCTGCACAGATTATCCCATTACCCAAGTACTGAGCCCAGCATCCACTAGCTATTCTTCCTGATCCTCTCCCTCCTCCCACCCCCCACTCTCTGACAGGCCCCAGTGTGTGTTATTCCCCTCTGTGTCCACATGTTCTCATCCTTCAGCTCCCGCTTATAAATGACAATGTGCAGTATTTGGTTTCTTGTTCTCATGTTAGTTTGCTAAGAATAATGGCCTCCAGCTTCATCCATGTCCCTGCAAAGGACATGATCTTCTTTCTTTTTATGACTGCATAGTATTCCATGGTATATGTGTATCACATTTTCTTTATCCAGTCTGTCACTGAAGGGCATTTAAGTTAATTCCATGTCTTTGGTGTTGTGAATAGTGCTGCAATGAACATATACATGCATGTGTCTTTATAACAGAATGATTTATATTTCTTTGGGTGTATACTCAGTAATGGGATTGCTGGGTCAAATGCTATTTCTGCCTCTAGATCTCTGAGGAATTGCCATACTGTATTCCACAGTGGTTGAACCATTTATGCTCCCACCAATAGCACAAAAGCATTCCTTTTTCTCCACAAACTAATCAGCATCTTGTATTTTTTTTGACTTTTTAATAATAGCCATTCTGACAGGTGTAAGACGGTATCTCATTGTGGCTTTGATTTGCATTTCTCTAATGATCAGTGATGTTAAGCTTTTTTTCATATGCTTGTTGGTTGCCTGTATGCCTTCTTTTGAAAAGTGTCTGTTCATGTTCTTTGCCCAGTTTTTAACGGGGTTGTTTTTCTTCTGTAAATTTGTTTAAATTCCTTATAGATGCTGGATATTAGAATTCTGTCAGATGGATAGACTGCGAAAATTTTCTCCCACTCTTTCGGTTGTCTGTTTACTCTGGTGATAGTTTCTTTCACTGGGCAGAAGCTCTTTAGTTTAATTAGATCCCATTTGTCAATTTTTGCTTTTGTTGCAATTGCTTTTGGCATCTTCATTGTGAAATCTTTGCCTGTGCCTATGTCCTAAATGATATTGCCTCGATTTTCTTCTAGGGTTTTTATAGCTTTGGATTTTACATTTAAGTGTTTAATCCATCTTGAGTTTTTTTTTTGTATATGAAGTAAGGAAGGAGTACAGTTTCAGTTTTCTGCATATGGCTAGCCAGTTCTCCCAGCACCATTTCCTTTGTTTTTGTCAGCTTTGTCGAAGATCAGATGGTTGTAGTTGTGCAGTCTTATTTCTGAGTTCTCTATTCTGTTCCATTGGTCTCTCTGTTCTTGTACCAGTACCATGCTGTTTTGGTTACTATAGCCTTGTAGTAATAGTGCAAAGTCGGCTAACATGATGTCTTCAGCTTTGTTATTTTTGCTTAGGATTCCCTTGGCTATTTGGGCTCTTTTTTGGCTCCATATGAATTTTAAAATAGTTTTTTTTTCTAATTCTGTGAAGAATGTTCATGGTAGTTTAATGGGAATAGCATTGAATCTATAAATTGCTTTGGACAATATGGCCATTTTCATTCATTTCATCTATCTTCCTATCCATGAGCATGGAATGTTTTTCCATTTGTTTGTGTCATCTCTGATTTCTTAGAGCAGTATTTTGTAGTTCTTGAAGAGGTCCTTCACTTTTCTTGTTAGCTGTATTCCTAAGTATGTTGTTCTTTTTGTTGCAATTGTAAATGGGAGTTCATTCATAATTTGCCTCTGGGCTTGCCTGTTGTTTGTGTATAAGAATGCTAGTGGTGTCTGCACATTGATTTCATATTCTGAAGCTTTGCTGAAGTTGCTTATCAGCTTAAGAAGCTTTTGGGCTGAAACAATGGGGTTTTCTAAAAACAGAATCCTGTCATCTGCAAACAAAGATAGCTTCACTTCTTCTCTTCCTATTTGAATACCTTTATTTCTTTTAAATTGCCCTAGCCAGCCCTTCCAATACTATGTTGAATAGGAGTGGTGACAGAGGGCATGCCTGTCTTGTGCTGATTTTTAAGGGGAATGCTTCCAGCTTTTGTCCATTCAGTATAATATTGCCTGTTTGTCATATATGCCTCCTATTATTTTGAGGTATGTTTCTTTAATACCTAGTTTACTGAGAGTTAAGATGAAGGGATGTTGAATTTTATTGAAGGCCATTTCTGCATCTAGTGAGAAAACCATGTAGTTTTTGTCTTTAGTTTTGTTTATGTGATGAATCACATTGATTGATTTGTATATATTGAACCAAACTTGCATCCTGGGGATGAAGTCTACTTGATGATTGTGGTGGATAAGCTCTTTGATGTGCTGCTGGATTCAATGGTTTGTCAGCATTTTGTGGAAAATTTTTGCATTCATGATCATCAAGGATATTGGCCTGAAGTTTTCTTTTTTTTTTTTTTTAATTGTATCTCTGCCAGGTTTTGGTATCAGGATGATGCTGGCCTCCTAGAATGAGTTAGGAAGGAATCCCTTTTCAATGGATTGAAATAAATAGTTTCAGTAGGACTGCTACCAGCTCTTCTTTCTATCTTTCATGGAATTCAGCTGTAAATCCATCTGGTCCTAGGCTTATTATTATTATTATTATTATTTTGGTTGGTAGGCTATTAATTACTGCCTCTATTACAGAACTTGTTATTGGTATATTCAGGGATTCAACTTCTTCCTGATTTAGTCTTCAGAGGGTATATATGTCCAGGAGTTTATCAGTTTCTTCTAGATTTTCTAGTTTATGTGCACAGAGGTATTTATAATGTAGTCTGATGGTTGGTTGTGTTTCTGTGGAGCCGGTGGTAATATCCCTTTTTATCATTTTGATTGTGCTTGTTTGAATCTTCTCTCCTTTCTTCTTTATTGGTCTAGCTAGGTATAACTATTTTATTAATTTTTTCAAAGAACCAACTCCTGGATTCATTGATCTTTGAAGGTTTTTCATATCTCTATCTCCTTCAGTTCACCTCTGATCTTGGGTATTTCTTGTATTCTGCTAGCTTTGGGGTTTGTTTGCTCTTGGTTCTCTAGTTCTTCTAATTCTTATGTTAGGTTATTAACTTGAGATCTTTCTAGCCTTTCAATGTGGGCATTTAGTGCTATAAATTTCTCTCTTAGCACTGACTTAGTTGCATCCCAGAGATTCTGGTATGTTGTATCTTTGTGGTGATTAGTTTCAAATAACTTCTTGATTTCTACTTTGATTTCATTATTTGCCCAAAAGTCATTCAGGAGCCGGTTGTTCAATTTCCATGTAGTTTTATGATTTTGGGTGACTTTCTTAATCTTGAGTCGTATTGTGATTGTGCTGTTGTCCAAGAGACTGTCTGTCATGATTTCAGTTTCTTTTGCACTTGCTGAGGACTGTTTTACTTCTGATTATGTGATCAATTTTAGAGTAAGTGTCATATGACAATAAGAAGATATATATTCTGTTGTTTCTGGGTGGAGAGTTCTGTAGATATCTATCAAGTCCACTTGATCCAGAGCTGAGGTCGGGTCCTGAATATCTTTGTTAATTTTCTATCTCAATGATCTGTCTAACATTGTCAGTGGGGTGTTAAAGTCTCTCACTATTATTGTGTGGGAGTTTAAGTCTCTTTGCAGGTCTCTAATAACTTGCTTTATGAATCTGGCTCCTGTATTGGAGCCAGATCTCTAAGAACTTGCTTTATGAATCTGGCTCCTGTATCCTATATTTAGGATAGTTAGTTCTTCTTGTTGAATTGAACCCTTTACTATCATGTAATGCCCTTCTTTGTTTTTTGATCTTTGTCATTGTAAAGTCTGTTTTGTCAGAAACCAGGATTACAACTTCTTTTTTCTGTTTTTCATTTGCTTGGTAAACTTTCCTCCATCCATTTATTTTGAGCCTATGTGTGTGTTTGTACATGAGATGGGTCTCTTGAATATAGCACATGTATAGGTCTTGACTCTTTATCCAGCTTGCCATTCTGTGTCTTTTAATTGAAGCGTAAAGCCCATTTACATTTTAGGTTAATACTATCACATGTGAATTTGATCCTGTCATCATGATGCTAGCTGGTTATTTTGCAGACTTCTTTATGTGGCTGCTTCATAGTGTCACTAGTATGTGTACCTCAGTGTGCTTTTGCAGTGGCTGGTAACACTTTTTTCCTTTCCATGTTTAGTGCTTCCTTCAGGAGCTCTAAAGGCAAGCTTGGTGGTGATGAATTCCCTCAGCATTTGTTTGTCTGAAAAGGATCTTATTTCTCCTTCACTTATGAAGTTTAGTTTTGCTGAATATGAAATTCTGCGTTGGAAATTCTTTTCTTTAAGAATGTTGAATATTGGCCCCTAATCTCTTCGGGCTTGTAGAGTTTCCACTGAGAGGTCCACTGTTAGTCTGATGGGCTTCCCTTTATTAGGTGACCTAGCCTTTCTCTCTGGTTGTCCTTAACATTTTTTCTTTCATTGCAACCTTGGAGAATCTGATGATTATGTGTCTTGAGGTTGATCTCACGGAGTATCTTACTGGGGTTCTCTAGATTTCCCGAATTTGAATCTTGGCCTGTTTGCTCAGTTGGGGAAGTTCTATTGGATGATATCCTGAAGTATGTTTTCCAACTTGATTCCATTCTCCCTGTCTCTTTCAGATATCCCAGTGAGTCACAGGTTCACTCTTTGTATAATCCCATATTTCCTGGAGGTTTTATTCATTCCTTTTCATTCTTTTCTCTCTAATCTCATCTGCCTGTCTTATTTCATTTGAAAGACAGTTTTCAAGCTCTGAGATTCTTTCTTCTGCTGAGTCTATTCTGCTACTAATGTTTGCGATTGCATTTTGAAGTTCTTGTAGTGTGATTTTCAGCTCTATCAGGTTAGTTATGTTCCTCCCTGAATTGGCTATTTTGTCTGTCAGCTTCTATATTGTTTTATCATGATTCTCAGCTTTCTTGCATTGGGTTACAATATGGTCCTTCAGCTCAGCAGAGTTTGTTTTTATCCACATTCTAAAGCCGACTTCTGTCATTGCAGCCATCTCAGCATCAGCTCAGTTCTGAACCCTTGCTGGAGAGGTGATGTAGTCATTTGGAGGAAAGGGGGCACTCTGGCTTTTTGAGTTTTTAGCGTTCTTGTGCTGATTCTTTCTCATCTTTGTGGGCTTACCTACCTTTGGTCTTTGATATTGCTGGCCTTTAGATGGGGTTTTTGTTGTTTGTTTCTCTTTTAAGAGTCTGGCCACTCCTCCATAGAGCTGCTGCAGTTTGCTGGGGGTCTGCTCCAAACCTTAGTTGCCTCAATTTTTTCACAACCAGGAGGTATCACCAGTGAAGGCGGCAAAACAGCAAAGATGTCAGCTTGCCCCTTCCTCTGAAAGCTCTGTTCTAGTGGGATACTGACTTGTTCCAGCCCAAATACGCCTGTAAGAAATGGCTTGATACTGATTCGGTGGTCTCACCCAGTTAGGAGGAACAGGATCAGGGACCTGCTTCAAGAAGCAGTCTGGCTGTGTTTTGGTATAGCAGTTGTGCTGTGTTAGGGATCGCTTCAGCTCCCAGTGGGTTTGGGCTCTCCAAGGCCTGCAGGCTGGCCTAGCTGGGATGCATAAACAGCAATGGTGACAGCCCACTCCACTCCTCAGGGACTCTATTTTAGGGAGAAATTAGAACTCTGTCAGCCATAGAACATGGGCAGGGGTAGCAGGAGGCCCCAGCTGGGAGGGCCTACTCAATGAGGAGGAATAGATTGGGATCCCGTTTAAAAAACCGGTCTGATCACACCTCAACAAGAAGCACCTCTGCCCAGTCAGCTTGGACTCTCCAAAGCCTGAAGGCTGGAATGGCTGGGTCATTCAAACAAAGGTGGCAGCCTGCCTCTCCCCCGGAGGCACTCCATCCCAGGGAAAGATCAGAGCTCTGTCTGCAGAATATGGATGGGGATGGCTGAAGACCCTGGCTTGGAGGTCCTGTACAGTGAGGAGTAATGGATCAGGGTCCCACTTTAAGAAGCAGCCTGGCCATGTGCTGATAAAACAACTGTGCTGTGCTGGGGATTGCTTCTTAGTCAGGACCGTTTGGACTCTCCAAAGCTTGCAGACTGAAATGGCCGAGTTATCCAGATAACAGAGGTGGCATCCTTTTCCTCTCAGGGGCACTCTATTCCAAGAGAGATCAGAGCTCTCTCCGTACAGTGAGGGCAGGCAGAAGTGGCTGGAGGTCCTGGCTGAGAGGTCCTGCTCAATGAGGAGGAATGGACCGGGGTCCCACTTAATGAACCAGCCTGGTCATGGTTTGGTAAAGAAGCTGTGCTGTGCTGGGAGTCCCCTTCCTTGTCAAGACTGTTTGGATTCTCTGAAGCCCACAGGCTGGAATGACTGAGTTGTCTAAACAATTGTAACCGGATGTTCCAGGTTCTTGGCCTCCCCTGCTCCAGGAATGAGGGAAGAGGCCCTGGAGGTGCAATGGGCTTACCGTTTGTATAAATATTACGGACCCAAAGAGTTTTGCAGAGAGCAATTTATTAGGCAGAGAGAGAGAGAGAAGTAGAGAGAGAACTCTCATGCTGTTGTGGGATAGGATTCCAGAGAGGGAAATCTGCACAGGTAGAGAGGGAGACACAGCTCCTACGTTGCCATGGGGCAGGGGATCTGAAGGAGTCCCCACGGGTAAGGGGCGGTGGAGTTTTAACTTTGAAGTTATTCCCACCCCATTCATGTTCTTGTCCAATGAGAGGAGTTCTTTTAAACTTCCTCTGGAGTGATTGATTTTTGACTGTGACGCTGGATTGTCTGTTGGGCCCAGAATAGGGGACCTTTCTCACAGAGCTTCTTGTGGGCTTTTTTTTTTTTTTTTAAACAAAGGAGCACACCTGAAATTTTACCTAGCCCTTGAGGGAAAGTTAGACAAAGAAATCTAGGTTCCTGGATAGGGAGGTGGATTGATTCACAGCTGCTATAGAAAAGCCAAAATATAGGGCAGGTTATTTGAAGAATATTATTTGTTTTTGTGTTTTACCAAATTGTCCTCAGAGAAAAGGAGTTACTTAATACTATATAGACTAAATGTTTATGTACCCTCAAATTCGTATGTTGAAATCCTAACTTCCAAGGTGATGGCATTAGGAGACTGAGTCTTTAGGAGATGATTAGGTCATGTGGAAGGAAACCTGGACGAAACTTCATGAATGGGATTAGTTATAAAAGAGGCCCAGAGATCTCCCTCACCCCTTCTGCTCTGTAAACACACAATGAGAAGACTGCCACTGTGAATGAGGAAGCAGGTCCTCATCAGAGACTGAATCTGCTGGCACCTCGATATTGGAGTTCCCAACCTCCAGAACTGTGAGAAATAAATGTTTATTGCTTATAAGGCACTCACTCTATGATATTCTGCTGCGGCAGCGCAAATGGACTAAGACACTTAATACCCAAGTCCTCTCCAAGACTCTTGTTTGATGGAAGTATTCTTCCAATTATTCTATTTTAATTACAAATTATTTAGGAAAGACAAATGAGCCTGAAAAGATGTCAATTAGAGCTATATTGGAAATCTTAAAAGGTCATCTAACTGAGCTAATAAAAGAGACAAAGACTTTTAGTACAGATTCGGTAATTACTCTTCCATGTAGGACTTTCAAATTGCAGTGTTGGGATATGGATATAAACAAGATTATTAAGATTGGTTTTTTTATAAAGCAATTCACATTTGCTTTGCAGAGATAACAAATGTATGTCTTATAGGACAATGAAAAACAATTTTTCTACTGTTTCACAATTGGCTACTTTGTTTTGGAATAAAATTCACAATTATAGTATCATACACCAATTCAAAGGTATTTTATCTTAAAAGTTGTTTTATCTCAAAATACTTCAAATTGTAAAAAATTAGATGGTTCAAATAGTGGCTCTTCTAATAATGAAAACTCTTATGTGACGATATCGGTGAAGAATTTGAGTAAAAATGTTTCTGAAATGAGAAGAAATATTTCAAAATTGACACGGTTTCATAATATTATTTCAAATATGATTGTATAACCAGATTCACATTAACTAGCTCAAGTAAACATTGACTATTTTGTTAACATCTGTTATGCTCATATATTCATGTTGACCAAATAGCTTTTTTGAAACTAGAGAACCAGCTCATATTTAGGATTGCCTTTTAATCAGCATATATATTATTTAAAAAGATTAGCTTTCAGTAATTATCCTTGAGTTCAGATCCATAAATAGCATAGTCTGTGTTTATACTAAAATGCTTTCTTTTCCCTTTGTATTATTGTGTGAGAACTAATACACTAATACAGATTTTCATGGAGCAAATGCATCATCAATGTGGTTAATTTCAAATGCAAGCAACCCAGTTCAGTACCATATACACAAAGGCCCATTTAACAAAGATTTCACTGAAGTAATTTGGTGGGTCCTACTTCATGTGCATCACAAAGGAATTATGGGATCTTTGGCAAAGAAAGGTTTCTTCTCAATCTGTGGGGTGATGACAGCCAGAAGAGTAAATGCTAGAAGGCCATGGTCAGAACTGCTGTCTGGAAAGGACCAGATCTGCTCATTGTATTCTGTTGGAAAAGAACTACAGCGTGCCCACCTGTGCAAACTGAGGTCACACCATAAGGTCTCTGTGTATTAGCATTTTTATGCTGAATTAGAAGATTATGCTTTTTACGCATTTTAATTAAAATATTGTTATATCTCTATTATAATGAAACTAAGGAAAATACAGTTTCTTTTCTTTTTCAATGTAATGTTAATATTTAAAAGAAAAATTTGTGTTTTGGCTCATAGGCAGTGACTATGTCTACATATTTTATTTGTCCAATTCTTTTTTTTGTTTTGTTTTGTTTTGTTTTTTGAGATGGAGTCTTGCTCTGTCACCCAGGCTGGAGTACAGTGGCATGATCTCGGCTCACTGCAACCTCCACCTTCCAGATTCAAGCAATTCTCCTGCCTCAGCCTCCTGAGTAGCTGGGATTACAGGCATGCACCACTACACCTGGCTAATTTTTTTGTATTTTTAGTAGAGACATGGTTTCACCATATTGGCCAGGCTGGTCTCCAACTCCTAACCTTAGGTGATCTGCCTACCTTGGCCTCCCAAAGTGCTGGGATTGCAGGCATGAGCCACCGTGCCCATCCAATTTGTCTGATTCTTGGCTTCTTGTTTCCTAGAACAATCATAAATGCACTATTATTCTTTCTCCACAGTGTCCAAAGTGTTAGGAATAGCAGATGGTCAGCCACTTTCTGTGGACTGACAAAAGCAATTACTTATTTCTGAAAACAAAGGGAAGTATGTTTTCTATTTTCACTAAGTGTGACTAGTGACTTACTAATTAAATTTCACTTAGATCACATTATACAATAATTTATTATTCAAAATAAGTAGATATCATTATTCCTCTTTGAAATGAAGAATTAAATTGAAATTGAATAACTGTCCTGAATGAGGATGACTTTTCAAAAGGCCAGACTAAGATCTCTTTAGAATTGGTATAAGGAACATGAATTAGTATGACAGTTGATTAGGACAATTAAATAATGTTTCAAGATTAATTAGATACGAAGCTTAGTCTTCCCAGCTATTCTGAATCTTAGTGATATTCTGCTGATACCATTTGTTGAAATATGCCACCCACTTCACCTCTTATTGGTCTCACTGATAGACTGAGTGCTGACAGCACTATTTAATTCTGTGTTATTACTCAGCTGTGTCTAAAGATTATAAGACTTTTGTAGAAATTATATAATTATCCTTCAAGCTCTGGGTAGCTGAATCTTTACCTTATGGGAACATGCACTCTTCAACAATGAAAATATTTAAAAGGTGGTTAAAGTTTAATAAAACTGCCCAGTCAATGAGATGAATGTCTTTAGAGATAATTTCCCTTGCCAGATTTTAGAAGTAATATAAAATTTATTTTCAAATATTTATCTGCAAAGGCTTTTCAGATCCACTTACATCAAGGAGATGCCATGGAGACTCCAAGAAAAATAGATTCAAATATTTGGAGGCTTCAGGGATTTTGTTGTTATTTGCTTTGGGGGCAAAGAAAAGCATTCTAGAAAAGGCACCAAATTACAAAAAGCAATGTATTGTCTAAATTTGCTTTGAAAAGAAAATAAAAAGGGTATGTCATGCTGTTTTGATGATATTTCTCTTAATTACATGGTCTTCTGGAATTCCAAAGCCATACTATAAACAGGGAGAGTAGCTGATAAAACACGTGTATTTGGAATAAACCACTGCTCAGAAATAAAGCTGATAGTATCTCTCTCACTTTTGTTTTTAACAATGATTAGATGAATGTGCTTGTTATTGAATTTAACAAAAAACATCATGGTTACCTACTAATATCCAGAGTAAGGGATACAAGATGGCTAAGACAGTGTGCCTCTGGCAATAGGACAGTCAGGTTTTGTTTTTAAACTTTCTTGCAACCAAACACTTAGATACCAGATAAATTTCACAAAAGTCATTTTAAGTGTGTAGTAGACATCACACAAGAGTAAGCGAATACCTAGGGATCTTACATAAAGGGGGTACTAAAGAGCTAGTCTAGCTCTGAAGCCTCTGCTGACCTCAAGGTATTTGATTAGCAAAAGCTAGAGCTTTGTTTCTTTAATTCTTCTTCTTCTTGTTCTATAGAATTGATTTATCACTAAGCACCCTGAAAGTCTACATTTGTTTCAGTTTTAATGTTTACAGACAAAGAGCTTTTCTCCCTGATATTAGAATCTCCCTCAACTCCCCCAGAGTTCTACATACGCTCAAGTGCAGAGGCTGGCTCATGGGACTCTGCCCATAGCTTCCCTCTGGACCCATAGGGATGAGTTAGTGGTTCCCCAGAGTAAATCTAAAGAAGATATTCCTGGGAGATTTTTTTGGTACATCTGTTACTGGACTCTGTCATGGAAACTGATGGAGAACTCCTAGAGAGCTATAAATATTTAACAAAATATTACAGAGAATGTAGCCAGTTTTCTTCCACTTAATAGCAATCTTCAAAAATAAGTGCTGCCATCTAAAAGGTGACATACCCTTCACCAAACTACTGAAAAGAACTGAGTTTGTATGAAACATTACAAATTAAGATATGAGATGTGGGTTGTGCTAAATGGCTTTTAAGGAATAATCAGCTCCTTTAGTCTAAGTCTTTTTCAAGGAAGATATGTGTTGGCCAAACACAGCTTAAACAGTTCTGCTGTGGACTAATTTCAGTCTGTTAATACATGTTCATACTCGTGCATCAGAGCCAACTTCCTTTAACAGTATAAGAAGATACATTTTTTAGGGTGCTAACCAAACACTTCAATTTAAGCAATGATATTTATTACTAAGGGTCAAACTGTACAATTTGTCTTATGACTATCATATCCATATTATCCTATCATATACCTCTTCCCAATTACTTTCATCATACATGAAGTAGTTTTTATTTTTGTTCTTTACCCAAAAATGCTATGAAAATACAACTTGACTTCACATGGTTTTTAAATCACAACTCCTGATTTATTTCTATATTTAATATAAGATTGTCCAGGAGTTATTCCACTGTCAAAGACTTTACTTCCTTTTAGTAATATTGCACGCGCTGAAAACTGACTATTCCTATGCAAAAACACCTCAAATACAGTAAAAAGAACCTTGAATTGTAATGACTGTTCTGGAACAAAAAGGAAAGACTTTTGGCCTGAACAAAGCTGAGTTAGATTCCAGGCCTCAACAAACATTAGTACACTCAAAGGACTATACTCTTTTGCTCTGGGTAGAAAAGAAGAATAAAAACTGCAAACTCTCACCTGAGAATCTTTACTTATTTATTTTTATTTTTATTTTTTTGAGACAGAGTGTTGCTCTGTTGCCCAAGCTGGAGTGCAGTGATGTAATCTCTCCTCACTGCAACCTCCAACTCCTGGGTTCAAGCAATTCTCCTGTCTCAGCCTCCCAAGGAGCCAGGATTATAGGCGCCCACCACCATGCCTGGCTAATTTTTGTATTTTTGGTAGAGACAAGGTTTCTCCATGTTGGCCAGGCTGATCTCAAATTTCTGACTTCAGGCCATCCACTCGCCTCAGCCTCCCCAAATGCTGGGATTACAGGCGTGAGCCACCGCACCCCACCAGGATCCTTAATAATACCCCCCACTTGTATTTATGATTCAAATTATACCACCTGCAGCATCCAGGAAACCCTAAACATTTAAAAGAATACCAGATTGGTAGTATCTTGGAGTACCTGGTTAAGGTACCAAAAGATTTCGGATTTGATATTATCAAATAGATAATAAAAAATAAATGTTATAGAAGCCAGGTGTTCATTTCGATGTGACTCCTCCAAAGGTATCAAAAATACGAAGAGCTCATAGTCAATGCCCAGAAGGTTTCAGAAAAAAATCAAATGTGTAACTTCTAAAACTTAAAATATTATCACTGAAATCAATTTGGTAGATGGGCTAAACAGCAGAATAGACACAGTTGAAGAGCAATTTATTGAAAGCAAAGACAGAACTGAAGAAATTACACATATTATAGCATAAAGAGGCAAAAAGAAATCATAAAAGAGAGATTAAGAATCATGGAGGATAGAATAGGAAAATCTGATATAACTTGGAGTTCCTAAAAGAGAGCTTGAATAGAATAGGGAAGAGACAATATTTCAAAATATAAGAGTTAAGCCACTGAACTTACAATGGTGAATTTTACGTTATGTGAATTTCCAGGATGGATTAAAGACATCCATTCTTCAGACTCAGGAAGCACAACAAATTCCAAGTAGGATGAATAAAAAGAAATGTACTACTGAGACATCAGCTGGGGCAGCCAAGGGAGTGCTAGCATCACCCTTCCCCTCACCCCAGGCTGCACAGCTTGTAGTTCCAAAACAGACCCCTTCTTTTGCTTGAGGAGAGGAGAGGGAAGAGTGGGGTGGACTTTGTCTTGCATCTTGGATACCAGCTAAGCCACAGCAGGATAGGGCACCAGACAGAGTCGTGAGGCCCTCGTTCCAGGCCCTAGCTCCCAGACCACATTTCTAGGCAAACCTTGGGCCAGAAGGGAACTTGCTGCCTTGAAGGAAAGGAGCCAGTCCTGGCAGCATTCATCACCTGCTAACTGAAGAGCCCTTGGTCCCTGAATAACCGACAACAATACCCAGATACTACATCAAGGGCCTTGGGTGAGCCTCGGAGATATGCTGGCTTCAGGCACCGGCATGGGCACAGCAGGGAAGAGACCAAGTGGGCTCTTGGGGTCCCCAATTCCAGGACTTGATTCTTGGAAGGCCCTTCTGGACCTGCTCTGGGCAAGAGGGGAGCCCACTGCCCTGAAGGAAGGGTGAGTCCCAGGCCAGGCAGCATTCACCACAAGCTGACTTAAGAGCCCTTGGGCCTTAAGGAAACATTGGCTGGTAGTCTAACAGGACTCCTCATGGCCTGTGGTGATGGTGGCTACCAGGTGAGGCTACTCTGCCTTTGGAAATGGGAAGGAAGAGTGGGAAGGACTGTGTCTTGTGGTTTGAGTGCCAGATCAACCAGAATACAATAGAGCAGAAAGTAGACTTCTAAGGTTTTTGACTCTAGTCCCTGACTCCTGGATGGTACCTCTGAACCCACTTGGGGCCAAGGGACCTCACTGCCCTGAAGGGAAGGACAAAGGCCTGGCAGGCTTTGCTACCTGCTGATCATAGAGCCCCAGAGCCTCCAGTGAACATAGGCAGAAGCCAGGGAGTCATTACAGCAGGCTGTGGGTGAGACTCAGCTTCAAGTCTGACCCAGTGCAGTCATAGTGGGGGTGGCCACAGGGGTGCTTGTGTCACTCCACCCCTAGCTTTAGGTGGCTCAGAACAGAGAGAGAGAGACTCTGTTTGTTTGGGAGACAGTAAGGAAAGAGAACAAGAGTCTCTGCCTGGTAGTCCAGAGAATTATCCTGTATCTTGTCCAAGATCATCAAGATGGTACCTCTATGAGTCTATAAGAACCATATTATTACTGGGCTTGGGGAGCTCCCTAAAGTAGATACACCTTAGATCATAACACCCAAGTCCTTCCAAATATCTTAAAAGTCTTCCCAAAAGGTTGGCTACAAATAAGCCTAGACACTGAAGACTACAGTAAATACCTAACTCTTCAATGCCCAGACACCAAAACCATCCAGGAAAACATGACCTTGCCAAATGAACTAAATAAGGCATCAGGGGCCAATCCTGGAGAAACAGATATGTGACCTTTCAAAGAGAGAATTCAAAATAGCTATTTTGAGGAAACTCAAAGAAATTCAAGATAGCACAAAGAAAGAATTCAGAAGTCCATCAGATAAATTTAACAAAGAGATTCAAATAATTAAGAACAATCGAACAGAAATTCTGGAGCTGAAAAATGCTGAAGGATGTATCAGAACCCTTAAATAGCAGAATGGATCAAGCAGAATAAAGAATTAGTGAGCTTGAAGACAGGCTATTTGAAAATACACAGTCAAAGGAGACAAAAGAAAAAAGAATAAAAAACAGTGAAGAATGCCTATAGGCCTCTTTAAGGCCATTAACTCTTAGATTTGCCCTTTAGTGGCTAAAAATAAAAATCTAAAAATAGCCACAAAAGGACAAATCTAAGAGTTATTGGCCTTAAAGAGGTAGTAGACAAAGAGGTAGAAAGTTTATTCAAAGGGTTAACAACAGAGACCTTTTAAAACCTACGGAAATATATCAATATCCAAGTACAAGAAGGTTATAGAACACCAAGCATATTTAACCCAAAGAAGACTGCCTCAAGGCATTTACTAGTCAAACTCCCAAAGGTCAAGAATAAAGAAAGAATCCTAAAAGCAGCAAAAGAAAGAAACACAAATAACATAGAATGAAGCTCCGATACATCTGACAGCAGACTTTTCACTGGAAACCTTACAGGCCAAGAGAAAGTGGTATGACATATTTAAAGTGCTAAAGGGAAAAAAAAAACAACTTTTACCCTAGAATAGTGTATCTAGTGAAAATATACTTAGACATGAAGGGGAAATAAAGATGTTTCCAGACAAAACAAACAAAAGTTGAGGGATTTCATCAATACCAGACCTGTCCTACAATAAACGCTAAAAAAAGTACTTTAATCAGAAAGAAAACAAAATTAATGAGCAATAAATAATCACTTGAAGGTGTAAAACTCACTGGTAATAGTAACTACACAAAGCTAGGGTGGCTGGCAAGATGGCTGATTAGAAACTCCTCTTGTCTATAGCTCCCAGTGAGACCAATGCAGAAGGCAGGTGATTTCTGCATTTCCAACTGAGGTACCCATCTCATCTCATTGGGACCAGTTAGATAATGGGTGTAGCCCAAGGAGGGTGAGCAGAGGCAGGGTGGGGCATCGCCTCACCTAGGAAGTGCAAGGGGTAGGGGAACTCCCTCCCCTAGCCAAGGGAAGCCATGAAGGACTGTGCAGTAAGGAACTGTGCACTCTGGCCCAAATACTATGCTTTTCCTATGATCTTCACAACCCAGAGACCAGAAGATTTCATTGGGTGCTGAGACCACCAGGGCCCTGGGTTTCAACAACAAAACTAGGCAGCCATTTGGGCAGACACTGAGCTATCTGCAGGAGTTTTTTTTCATACCCCATTGGCTTCTGGAACACCAGCAAGACAGAATGGTTCACTCCCCTGGAAAAGGGCTGAAGCCAGGGAGCCAAGTGATCTAGCTAGCGGATCGTACTACCACAGAGCCCAGCTAAGATCCACTGCCTTGAAATTCTCAATGCCATCACAGCAGTCTGAAGTCAACTTGGGATGCTTGAGCTTGGTTGGGGGAGGGGCGTCCGCTGTTACTGAGGCTTGAGTAGATGGTTTTCCCTTCACAATGTAAACAAAGCCACCAGGAATTTCCAGCTGGGTGGAACCCACTGCAGCTTGGCTAAGTCCTTATAGCCAGACTGCCTCTCTAGATTCCTCTTCTCTGGGCAGGGCATCTCTGAAAGAAAGGCAGCAGCCCCAGTCAGGGACTTATAGATAAAACTCTCATCTCCCTGGGACAGAGAACCTGGGGGAAGGGGCAACTGTGGGCACAGCTTCAGCAGATGTAAACATTCCTACCTGCCAGCTCTGAAGACAGCAGCAAATCTCCCAACACAGCGCTCGAGCTCTGCTAAGAGATAGACTGCCTCCTCAAGTGGGTCCCTGACCCCCATGCCTCTTGACTGGGAGACACCTCTCAGCAGGGGTCGACAGACACCTCATACAGGAGAACTCCAGCTGGCATCTGGTGGATGCTCCTCTGGGATGAAACTTTCAGAGGAAGGAACAGGCAGCAATCTTTGCTCTTTTGTAGCCTCTGCTGGTGACACCAAGGCAAATAGGGTCTGGAGTGGACCTTCAGCTAACTCCAGCAGACCTGCAGCAGAGAGGCCTGATTGTTAGAAGGAAAACTAACAAACAGAAAGGAAGAGCATCAATATCAACAAAAAGGACGTTCACAGAGAAACTCTATACAAAGGTCACCAACATCAAAGACCAAAGGTAGATAAACCTATGAAGATGAGGAAAAAACAGCACAAAAAGGCTGAAAATTCCAAAAATCAGAATGCCTCTTCTCCTCCAAAGGATCACAACTCCTTGCCAGCAAGAAAACAAAACTGGATGGAGAATCAGTTTGATGAATTAACAGAAATAGGTCTCAGAAAATTCATAATAACAAACTCCTCCAAGCTGAAGGAACATGTTCTAACCCAATTCAAGGAAGCTAAGAACCTTGAAAAAAGGTTAGAGGAATAGCTAATTAACTAGAATAACCAGTTTAGGGAAGAACATAAATGACCTGATGAAGCTGAAAAACACAGCACAAGAACTTCGTGAAGCATACACAAATATCAATAACTGAATCAATGAAGTGGAAGAAAGGATAATAGATTGAAGATCAACTTAATGAAATAAAGTGTGAAGACAAGATTAGAGAAAAAAGAATGAAAAGGAATGAAGAAATCGTCCAAGAAATATGAGACTATGTGAAAAAGCCAAACCTACATTTGATTGGTGTACCTGAAAGTGACAGGGAGAATGGAGTCAAGTTGGAAAACACTCTTCAGAATATTATCCAGGAGAACTTCCCAACCTAGCAATACAGGCCAACATTCAAATTTGGGAAATGCAGAGAACACCACAAAGATATTCCTTGAGAAGAGCAACTCCAAGACACATAATCATCAGATTCGCCAAGGTTGAAATGAAGGAAAAAAATTTTAAGAGCAGCCAGAAAGAAAGGTCAAGTTACCCGCAAAGGGAAGCCCATCATACTAACAGCAGATCTCTCGGCAGAAACCCTACAAGCCAGAAAAGAGTGGGGGCAAATTCATAAATAAAAGAATTTTTTCAACCCAGAATTTCATATCCAGTGAAACTAAGCTTCACAAGTGAAAGAGAAATAAAATCGTTTACAGACGAGCAAATGCTGAGAGATTTTGTCACCACCAGGCCTGCCTTACAAGAGCTCCTGAAGGAAGCACTAAATCTAGAAAGGAAAAACCAGTACCAGGCACTGCAAAAACATACCAAATTGCAAACACCATCGAGACTATGAAGAAACTGCATCAACTAATGGGCAAAATAACCAGCTAGCATCATAATGACAGGATCTAATTCACACATAACAATATTAACCTTAAATGTAAATAGGCTAAATGCCCCAATTAAAAGACACAGACTGGCAAATTGGATAAAGAGTCAAGACCCATTGGTATGCTGTATTCTGGAGACCTATCTCACCTGCAAAGACACACATAGGCTCAAAATAAAGGGACGGAGGAATATTTACCAAGAAAATGGAAAGAAAAAAAGCATAGGTTGAAATCCTTGTCTCTGATAATACAGACTTTAAACCAACAAAGTCCAAAAAAGACAAAGAAAGGAATTACATAATGGTAAAGGAATCAATGGAACAAGAAGAGCTAACTCTCCTAAGTATATATGCACCAAATACAGAAGCATCCAGATTCATAAAGCAAGTTCTTAGATACCTGTAAAGACACTTAGACTCTCACACAGTAATAGTGGGAGACTTTAACACCCCACTGTCAACATTAGATCAACAAGACAGAAAATTAACAACAATATTCAGGACTTGAACTCAGCTCCAAGTGGACTTAATAGATATCTACAGAACTCTCCACCTGAAATACACAGAATATACATTCTTCTCTACTACATCACACTTGTTCTAAAATCAACCACATAACTGGAAGTAAAACACTCCTCAGCAAATGCAGAAGAACAGAAATTATAACAGTCTCTCAGACCACAGTGTAATCATATTAGTACTCAGAATTAAGAAATTCACTCAAAACTACACAACTACATGGAAACTGAATAGCCTGTTCCTGAATGACTACTGGGTAAATAACAAAATTAAGGTAGAAATAAATAACTTCTTTGAAACCAATGAGAACAAAGACACAACTTACCAGAATCTCTGTGACATAGTTAAACAGGGTTTAGAGGGAAATTTATAGCACTAAATGCCCACAGGAGAAAGAAGGAAAGATCTAAAATCGACACCCTAATATCACAATTGAAAGAACTAGAGAAGCAAGAGCAAACAAATTCAAAAGCTAGCAGAAGACAAGAAATAACTAAGATCAGAGCAGAACTGAAAGAGCAGGAGACATGAAAAACTCTTCAAAAAATCAGTGAATCCAGGAGCTAGATTTTTTAAAAGATTAACAAAATAGACCACTAGCCAGACTAATAAAGAAGAAAAGAGGGAGGAATCAAATAGACAAAATAAAAAATGATAAAGGAGATATCACCACTGATTCCACAGAAATACAAACTACCATCAGAGAATACTATAAACACCTCTGTGCAAATAAAGTAGAAAATCTAGAAGAAATGGATGAATTCCTGGACACATACAGCCTTCCAGGACTAAACAAGGAAGAAGTCAAATCCCTGAATAGACCAATAACAGGTTCTGAAATTGAGGAAGTAATTAATAGCCTATCAACCAATAAAAATCCCTGGACCAGAGAGATTCACAGCCAAATTCTACCAGAGGTAAATAGAGGAGCTCGTATCATTCCTTCTGAAACTATTCCAAACCATAGAAAAAGAGAAACTCCTCCTTAACTCATTTTATGAGGCCAGCATCATCCTGATATTGAAACCTGGCAGAGACACACACAAAAAAGAAAATGTTGGATCAATATCCCTGATGAACATTGATGCAAAAATCCTCTAAAATACTGGCAAACCTAATCCAGCAGCACATTAAAAAGCTTATCTACCATGATCAAGTCGGCTTCATCCCTGGGATGTAAGGCTGGTTCAACATATGCAAATCAATAAACATAACACATCACATAAGAACCAATGACAAAAACCACATGATTATCTCAATAGATGCAGAAAACGGGTTTCGATAAAGTTCAGCACTCTTCATGATAAAAACTCTCAATGAACTAGGTACTGATGGAATATATCTCAAAATAATAAGAGATATTTATAACAAACCCCCACCCAATAGCATACTGAATGGGCAAAAAAATGGAAGCATTCCCTTTGAAAACTGGCACAAGACAAGAATGCCCACTCTCACCACTCTTATTCAACATAGTATTGGAAGTTCTGACCCGTGCAATCAGGCAACCAAAAGAAAGAAATGGCATTCAAATAGGAAGACAGGCAGTCAAATTGTCTCTGTTTGCAGATGACATGATTGTATATTTAGAAAACCCCATCGTCTCAGCCCAAAATCTCTTTAAGCCGATAAGCAACTTCAGCAAAGTCTCAGGATACAAAATCAATGTGCAAAAATTACAAGCATTCCTATACACCAAAGAGCCAAATCATGAGTGAACTCCCATTTACAATTGCTACAAAGAGCATAAAATACTTAAAAATGTTACTTACAAGGGACGTGAAGGACCTCTTCAAGGAGAACTACAAACCACTGCTCAAGGAAATAAGAGAGGACACAAACAGATGGAAAAACATTCCATGCTCATACCTAGGAAGAATAAATATCATGAAAATGGCCATACTCCCCAAAGTAATTTGTAGATTCAATGCTATCCCCATCAAGATACCATTGACTTTCTTCACAGAACTAGAAAAAAATAATACTTTAAATTTTATATGGAACCAAAAAATAGCCCATATAGCCAAGATAATCCTAAGCCAAAAGAACAAAGCTGGAGGCATCACACTACCTGACTCCAAGCTCTACTACAAGGCTACAATAACCAAAAACAGCATGCTACTGGTACCAAAACAGCTATGCAGACCAATGGAACAGAACAGAGGCCTCAGAAATAACACCACACATCTACAATCACCTGATCTTGGTCTAACCTGACAAAAACAAGCAATGGGGAAGGGATTCCCTACTTAATAAATGGCGTTGGGAAAACTGGCTACCCATATGCAGAAAACTGAACTGGACTCTTTCCTTACACCTTACACTAAAATTAACTCAAGATGGATTAAAGCAGTGGCTCATGCCTCTAATCCCAGCACTTTGGGAGGCCGAGGCGGGTGGATCACGAGGTCAAGAGATTGAGACCATCCTGGCCAACATGGTGAAACCCCGTCTCTACTAAAACATACAAAAATTAGCTGGGCATGGTGGCGTGTGCCTGTAGTCCCAGCTATTAGGGAGGCTGAGGCAGGAGAACTGCTTGAACCCAGGAGGTGGAGATGGCAGTGAGCCGAGATTGCACCACTGTACTCCAGTCTGGCGCCTGGTGACAGAGCAAAAAAAAAAAAAAGATAGATTAAAGACTTAAATGTAAGCTCTAAAACCATAAAACCCCTAGAAGAAAGCTAGGCAATACCATTCAGGACATAGGCATGGGCAAAGACTGCATGACTAAAACACAAAAAGCAATGGCAACAAAAGCCAAAATTGACAAATGGAATCTAATTAAACAAAAGAGCTTCTGCACAGCAAAAGAAACTATCATCAGAGTGTACAGGTAACCTACAGAATGGGAGAACATTTTTGCAATCTATCCATCTGACAAAGGGCTAATATCCAATATCTATAAATAACTTAAACAAATTTACAAGAAAAAAAATCCCATGAAAAGGTGGGAAAAGGATATGAACAGACACTTCTCAAAAGAAGATATTTATGTGGCCAATAAACATGAAAAAAAACTCATCATCACCGTTTATTAGAGAAGTGCAAATCAAAACCACATTGAGATACCATCTCATGCCATTTAGAATGGCAATCATTAAAAAGTCAGGAAACAACAGATGCTGAAGAGGATATGGAGAAATAGGAACACTTTTACACTGTTGGTGAGAGTTTAAGTTAGTTCAACCATTGTGGAAGGCAATGTAGCTATTCCTCAAGGATCTAGAACCAGAAATATCATTTGACCCAGCAATCCCATTACTGGGATTATAAATCATTCTACTATAAAGACACATGCACATGTATGTTTATTGCAGCCCTCTTCACAATAGCAAAGACTTGGAACCAACCTCAATGCTCATCAATGATAGACTGGGTAAAGAAAATTTGGCACATACACACGATGGAATACTATGCAGCCATAAATAAGGATGAGTTCATGTCCTTTGCAGGATGAAGCTGGAAACCATCATTCTCAGCAAACTAACACAGAAACAGAAAACCAAACACTGCATGTTCTCACCCATAAGTGGGAGTTGAACAATGAGAACACATGGACACAGGGAGGGAAACATCACACACCAGGGCCTGTCCAGGGGTGGTGGGGGGTAAGGGAGGGATAGTATTAGGAGAAATATCTAATGTAGATGACAGGTTGATCGGTGCTATAAACCACCGCGGCACATGTATACCTATGTAACAAACACACCTATTTGAGGAATGGCAATAAAGAAGGGTTTATGTGTGAATGAACGAAAGAAAAGAAAGAGAGAGAGAGTGAAAGAAAGAAAGAGAAAGAAAGAAAGATGAAGGAAGGAAGGAAGGAAGGAAGGAAGGAAGGAAGACTGTAGAGTGAGGAAGATGTTTTTAAAAGTTGTTGCCCCAGAGTCTGAGTCATATCCCTCTAATGTTTTTTATCAACTAAAAATAAAGAATGTAGTCACTTTTAAAAATTTCTCTGGCTGCTGAATTCTGCCTCTGGAACATGACTTTGCTCTGAAAATAAGCAGATAATCCCTAGATGTATAACGGTTGCATTATCATGATCATTGTTATTATTATCAGTATTTATCCATATATTTGGAGTCCAGCATCTGAGCCCAGGAGATCGATACTACAGGATGAAGGAGTAAAATTGTCTTCATGGCCAATAACATTTTACTATTTAGAAATAATATTCTGGTTTACGTGGCCTGGCACCTTTCAAAAGAGTTGAGTTTCTCCCCTGGTCTTAAGTGCCAGGGGCTCCAGCTGGATGAATTATGTTGGTCATTACACATCCTCTCTGGAAAACTAAGTATGTGTCTGGACTTAATGGTGGTGGGACTCACTCAATATTTGGGGAGAGAGGATACTTCTGGAGAATCCTATTATCTCATAAGCAGTAAAGGCAAGAAAGGACTTGACAGCTATTCTCTCCCTAGGCTACCTCCTTTGCCTTCTCTGATACTATGTCATACCATAAGAGATCAATCCTTAATGCTAATTGTCTCAGCAACTCCATGGTAAGTGTATACCATTACATCACAAATTGCAAAAAGTCTAATCTAGATTTACCAAACAGATAAGAAAAGCGGTTTCAGCTTTGAATGGATCCAATTCTTAGTACCTTCTCAGAGGAGTTGTGTTTTTAAACAGCTTCAACTGTTTAAAAGTGGTTATTTTCTGATTATCCATCAAAAAGTTAAAAACAATCAAACCTCTGTTTGATTTTGCTCAAGGTTACAACTAAGTGAAAAGCTAAATTTAGAATAGAAACAAAACCAAGAAGCACATCAGTTCACAAAAGTCACATAATATCAACAGCTCTATAAATAAATAATATTCCTGGCCAAACTAAATAATTAGGAAGTATCTATCTTTGCATTACAAATGGCAATAGAAAGGAATCAGATATTTACACAAACAAAAGGAATGAAACTCTCATGCCTCTATCTAATTAAGAAATTAAACATGGCTGGGCATGATGGATCACACCTGTAATCCTAGCACTTTGGGAGGCTGAGGCAGGTTGATGACTTGAGCCCAGGAGTTTAAGACCACGCTGGGCAACATGGCGAAATCTCATCTCTACAAAAAATACAAAAATTAGCTGGGTGTGGTGGTGGGCACTGTAGTTCTAGCTACTCGGGGGGCTGAGATGGGAGCCCAGGAGGTCACTGCTGTGGTAAGCCCAGCACCTGAGCCCAGGAGGTTGATGCTGTGTTGAGTTCCCACTACACTCCAGCCTGAGTGACAGAGCAAGATCCTATCTTTAAAAAATAAATAAACTAAATAAGTAAATTAAAAAAAACATAAGAAATTTACAAAAATTAATATTCCGGTCTCCACCAATCTATACCAATAGAAGTCACAGAGTTAAGACTATAGCTCCAGCCCACAGTCATAATTCACAACACAGCTTCTACAGTCAAGATAACGTGTCGAATAACTTTTTTGCAACAGTAGAATCTCTTCAGTAAGTGTATTAGTTAATTTTCACACTGAAGATAAAGATATACCCAGGACTGGGTAATTTATACAGGAAAAAGGGTTTAATGGACTTACAGTTCCACGTGGCTGGGGAGGCCTCACAATCATGGCAGAAGGCAAGGAGGAGCAAGTCACGACTTACATGGATGGTAGCGGGCAAAGAGAGAGCAGGGCAACTCTCCCTTATAAAACCATCAGATCTTGTGAGACTTATTCACTATCACGAGAACAGCATGGGAAAGACCTGCCCCTGTGATTCAATTACCTCCCATCAGGTGCCTCCCACAACGCATGGGAATTCAAGATGCAATTTGGGTGGGGACACAGCCAAATCATATCAGCAAGATATTATAGATATTTATTGAAATGTGAAGGGTAAAAAATATTAGTGAGCAGCTCTTAAAAAATTATTTGATATAGTCAAGCCATTTTAAAGAGACGCTTGAAGTTCTATCTAGGCTAGTGAGACCTGAAGCTCAGTCATCTTCACCCCAGATACACACACATACATATACATGCAGAAACATACCACATGCTACAAACATATGTGCAACTCAAAAAAAAGTCGTAGATAACTGTGAATGGGAAAGAAATGACTAATGCGTGTGAGGGTCAAGTGGGCTAAACTTGGTAGGGCTGAGATAGGTGGCTGGATTCAGCAAGCAGTTTGCAAATGAAAATTAGATCTTTTTGACACCAGAGGTGAAATCACCCAGACCCATCAATCACCAGCAACAGCAGCAGCCTTCTGCTTCAGGCCTCCTAAGTCATTTTTCTTCCTGCCAAATGCCAAGACCCTCTGTGTGGGCAGAAAGGGAGATGGGAAGGAGCAAGCAGGTAGCAGAAGGCAGTGCTGAAGAACAGATCTTGTTTCCTCACCTTGAGAGAAACACCTTGAGAGAGGACTGCTAATAAGCCCTCATAATTGTTAGTTAGTTTGAATGTTGGCACTCTAACAGAGATTAAGTCACGTAAGTATCTTTTAAAAATCGGTTACAGTTTTTATTTAATACAAATAACCACTCTTTCCTCTTTATGTGCCATACCATACACTTCCCAGAATAATTTATTCTACAGATCTCTTTCAGAAGACAAGAACCTGAGAACAAATTGATTGTCAAGGAGGACTTATTGAAAAGCATTTTCTATAGTTAGCATAAAGTTGTTCTATGTTAATAAGAACTGTCTACCCAAATACCACAAAATAAATGTTTACAGAATCCTTTCTTCTACAATTTCAGGCTCATATTCTGCTTAGGGCAAAGATGGAAACTTGGTACAACTATACTATGCTGCATTCTATTAGCACTAACTAAATGTACTGCAAAGGCTCTGACTTGTCACCCTGAGTTGAGTGGCCTCTCTTTTTGTATGTGTGTGTGTGTGTGTGTGTGTGTGTGTGTGTGTGTGTGTGTGTGTGTATTTTCTGGGTGTTGCCGGGTTTTGGGCTGCAGGGCCATGCTTAGCTCCCCTGATAGGACGTTTCTCCAGGCTCCTGGTCTTTCACTCACCCAAGAATGGGAGAGGAGACCACGACACAGTGCTCCTGTCAAGTAAATACCGGACTCAAAAAGTTTTTGCAGAAAAGTGATTTATTTAGGCAGAGAGAGAGAGAAAAATGAGAAGGAGAGAGAAAGAAACAGCTAGCTCTCACACTGAGTGAGAGAAAGAAAAACCACTTTCACACTGAGTGAGAAGGCTTCCCAGAGAGGGAAAACCAGAGAAGGAAAGCTCATCTCACACTGAGTGAGAGAATCCAGAAAGACGGAATCCAGGAGAGGAAAGACAGCTTTCACACTGGATGGAAGGGGACCCCAGAGGGGGAATTTCAGGAGAGAGAAAGACAGCTTCCATGAAGGGAGTGTTCGTGGAAGGGGATCCAAACATGGAGTCCAAAGGAGTGTGGAAGAAGGGGACTTTTAACCTGGGAGGAATTCCCACCTACTCCAAGACCCCTGGCCAATGAAAGGAGTTCCTTTGAACTTCCACTGGAGTGACTGACCTTTGGTTCTTGCAAAAATTTAAAACAAAGACCGTTAAATCTCCTGGATGGAAAGGCATAGGAGGGGAGCATGGTGCTGGGAAGTTCTCGCCCTTAAAACTATGCCCCCCTTGTGGACGCGGGAAGAGAACACATTCCCTCATGGGCATGCAGAATTTCTGGCAAAGAGTTTTGGACCACAATGGCTGAAGTATTAAATGGGAATGTGTGCTGGTGGGAGTTCTTAATCTGCAACAAAAATGAAACTAAACAAAGGGGAAATGTCATGCTAGATGTTAAAATGCAAGTTTTACAGTGGCTTGAAATCCTTGCAATGAAATAGTCAGGGGAACCAAGAAATCGGTAGGCAATCAATTAGGAATAGATGGAAAGTGCTTTGCCGCAAAGAAAAACACCACTGCCATCTCAACTTAGTGACAACTGACAGACAGTAGAGGGAAGAAACTATTGCCTGAGGAGCATCATGACTTTAAGGGGTTAGATGAGAACATACATTGGAGATACTGTACATATATATATATATATATATATATATATACAGAACATACACACATAGAGACGATACACACAGAACACACACTGTAGTCTTCTTGGAGGCTGTGCTACAAAGTAGTGGTTTTCAAAGTGTGGTCCCAGACTGGCAACATCCGTGTTGCTTGGAACCTGTAAGAAATGCTAATTTTGGGACTCCACCTTATCTAGCAACTTAAAAACTCTGGGTTGATGCCCAGCAATATGCATTTTAACAAATCTTCCAGGTGATTCTAATGCCTGCTAAAGTTTGAGAACCACTGGAATTATGTTTCAGTTAGAGTTTCATTTCTAGCTGCTTCATCTACATGCAAGGGATGTGTGTGGGTGTGTGTGCATGCGAGTGTGTGCGCACATGTGTGTGTGTCTGGTGTATGTCTAAAATGTTTTAAAAGGATATTAATCTTTAAATTTTTGCTTGTTTTAATCCAGTTGTGTTAAGAAATAAGAAATATAAAACTGGGGTCAATATGTAGAAATAAGTAAGCTAAAATGATAGAAAAAAACAACAGAAAGATAAACGAATAATTATTATCTCTTTTGTAATAACCAAATGTGAGCCCCTTGAAATTCTACTGACGTAAAAATCGTATTTGTTTTCATTTGGAAGGAGCCTTCGGAACCTCTGCTGCCACCTTCTCATTTTACAGGTGAGGACCTGAACGGGGTAAGGTTTTACTGGCCTGCCAGGTTAGATGGCAAGTTCACGATCCTGGGTCTGAGGAAGAGAGATCTCAGATAAAAGTTTAAATTGAGTAGATATTCTTGGTTTGGGAGAAAAATAAAGTGCTTATCCACATTTTTTGAAGTTATGTGAATCATTTAAGTTGTCTTCCCTATCTCCTGGCTCTTGCCAGAGACTGGTGCTAAGATGTGCATGGTTGGAGGAAAACACGCTCTCTCGGGAGGCAACGGCCCAGCAGATGGACTGGCACCACAGACCGTGGCCCCAGCTGCAAGGCTTCCTTTGCCAGGGGAATGAAAGAGTCTTTTCATTCTTGTTTCCTCCCTTCCCATGCCAGGCTCAGCACCAGCACCAGCCCCCACACTCCGTCTGTGCATGCTTTCTTCAATCCTGAAAGGAAATCATAAGTGATTTGCCCCAAAAGGATTGCTCTTGAGTGAGTAAAGAGATATACTTTATTATCATTATTAATCACTACTGTTTTATTTATGCTCTATAATAACCCTCCTTCTTTCAAAAGGTATTGGGCGGGGCCAGAGGAACATTATTTTTAAGGGCTGGTTTTCTGTTCCATCCCTGACCCCAGGCCTCAACATCGTCAAAGTTCTATGGTGTATTTTAAACTTAACAGAAAATCAATTCAACAGAAAGGCGAAGGTATGGAGAGTCAGGCCCGAGATCTCCATGGCTTCACTCTTCCTACAGTGTGGAGTTCACTGCCTTGCAGACAATGAAGGCTCCATAAATATTTGGTGAATTACTGAGTGAATGTGAGAGGGCAATGAGGGAAAACGACAACAGAAAGCAGACCAGAGAGAGAGTCCTGAGAGTTGACTCCTTTGTTTGTTACTTTACCTTTAGGAGTAAAGGCAGTCACTGCGCATGGAATGATGTTGAAGTTACCCTGAAATAAAGGATGGAAACCTGATCTTTATGTATTTCTAAGCCTGGGCAGAGAGATCTTCCTGTATTTTCTTGGGGGGAAAGTACATTGGGTTTGGAGATGCTCCAAACCAGATTCCAGGCAGTCATCAGCAGCTGGGATAAATCAGTTATGGTTCTAGATTAAAATTTAAACTCAAGGGAGGGGAGCATTACACACTGGGGTTGGTGGTGGTGGGGGTGGGGCTAAGGGAGAGGCAGCGGGGGGTGGTGAGGCTGGGAGGGATAACATGGGGAGAAAATGCCAGTTACAGGTGACGGGGGGACGAAGGAAGCAAACCACTTGCCAAGTATGTACCTATCCAACAATCCTGCATGATCAGCACATGTACCTCAGAACCTAAATTTAAAAAAAAAAAAAAAAAAACCTACTCTTTGGTAGCACAACAGATTAACTACAGTCAACAATAATGGAATATTTTAAAATAAAGAATGTAATAGGATTGTTTGTAAAAAAAAAAAATCTCAGAGCTAACAAAAAGGCCTTGATAAAACCACAGCAAAATTTGGAGATGAAATTGTGTTAAATGCCATCATACACCTTAGATATCTGCTAGTACTAAGATCATTATATATGATCATGAAGAGTATAAGACTAACATATCAGTTATAGGACAGTTAGGACCATATTGCAATACTCCTAATTACTATTTTTTTCAACTACAGCTTCTGATACAGCTTTTAAGGGACTAAATGAATTAATACAAGTTATGTTTTTTCATTGTGCCTGGCCTCTTGCTGTTTAAAGTTTCATAAAAATTGAAATAGATAAAATGATGACACTTGGAAGAAAGATGAGAGGCAAATGACCTTGGAAGAAAATCAATAGCTGATTTAATTTTTGAGAAAAATAGTATTACTTAAAGAAAATGTTCCACAATTTTTTTTTTTTTTGAGCTGGAGCTTGCTCTGTCGCCAGGCTGGAGTGCAGTGGCACGATCTTGGCTCACTGCAACCTCTGCCTCCTGGGTTCAAGCGATTCTCATGCCTCAGCCTCAAGAGTAGCTGGGAATACAGACATGCACTAGCACATCCAGCTAATTTTTGTATTTTTAGTAGAGACGAGGTTTCACCATGTTGGCCAGGATAGTCTCCACCTCCTGACCTCGTGATCTGCTTGCCTCGGCCTTCCAAAGTGCTGGGATTACAGGTGTGAGCCACCGTGCCTGGCCAATTTATTTTTTAAATTGTTGTATTTATGCTCAAAAAACATAGAGTGTAATATATTACGCTTTTTAATATTAGCTTTAGTAATGAATAATTGGGAAAATGTAAAACATATCTATAATATTGGTAGCTTCACTTCTCCTAACACCGAATTTACCGATAGTAACCAACTGATTAAATTAGCAAGGTACCTTAAGTTCTAGCTAACAGTATGACTTCCATGCAATCTACTAGGAAAGGCAGCTTTCTATTGGCAGGGATTTTTCTTTTTCTTTTTTTTTTAAATTGTACTTTAAGTTCTGGGGTACATATACAGATCTTGCAGGATTGTTGCATAGGTACACACTTGCCATGGTGGTTTGCTGTCTCCATCCCTCTGTCACCCACATCAGGCATTTCTCCCAATGTTATCCCTCCCCAAGTCCCCACCCCCACTGTCCCTCCCCTAGCCTCCCACCCCCCAACAGACCCCAGTGTGTGATGTTCCCCTTCCTGTGTCCATGTGTTCTTATTGTTCAACGCTCGCCTATGAGTGAGAACATGTGGTGTTTGATTTTCTGTTCTTGTGTCAGTTTGCTGAGAATGATGGTTTCCAGATTCATCCATGTCCCTACAAAGGACATGGACTCATCCTTTTTACGGCTGCACAGTATTCCATGGTGTATATGTGCCACATTTTCTTTGTCCAGTCTACCACTGATGGGCATTTGGGTTGGTTTCGGGTCTTTGCTATTGTAAACAGTGCCACAATGAACATATGTGTGCCTGTGTCTTCATAATAGAATGATTTATAATCCTTTGGGTATACATCCAGTAATGGGATTGCTGGGTCAAATGAAATTTCCATTTCTAGGTCCTTGAGGAATCGCCACACTGTCTTCCACAATGGTTGAACTAATTTACACTCCCACCAACAGTGTAAAAGTGTTCCTATTTTGCATATCCTCTCCAGCATCTGTTGTCTCTGGATTTTTTAATGATCGGCATTCTAACTGGCATGAGATGGTATCTCAATGTGGTTTTGATTTGTATTTCTCTAATGACCAGTGATGATGAGCATTTTTTTGTATGTTTCTTGGCCTCATAAATGTCCTCTTTTGAAAAGTGTCTGCTCATATCTTTTGCTCACTTTTGAATGGCCTTTTTTCCTGTAAATCTGCTTTAGTTCTTTGTAGATTCTGGATATTAGCCCTGTGTCAGACGGGTAGATTGCAAAAATTGTTTCCCATTCTGTTGGTTGCCAATTCACTCTGATGATTGTTTCTTTTGCTGTGCAGAAACTCTTCAGTTTAATTAGATCCCATTTGTCTATTTTGGCTTTTGTTGCCATTGCTTTTGTTTTAGTCATGAAGTCCTTGCCTATGCCTATATCCTGAATGGTTTTGCCGAGGTTTTTTATGGTGTTAGGTCTTATGTTTAAATACTTAATCCATCTGGAGTTAATTTTAGTGTAAGGTGTAAGGAAGGGGTCCAGTTTCAGCTTTCTCCACATGGCTAGTCAGTTCTCCCAACACCATTTATTAAACAGGGAATCCTTTCCCCATTGTTTGGTTTTGTTAGGTTTGTCAATGATCAGATGGTTGTAGATGTGTGGCATTACTTCCAAGGCCTCTGTTCCGTCCCATTGGTCTATATCTGTTTTGGTACAACTACCAGGCTGTTTTGATTACTGTAGCCTGGAGTATAGTTTGAAGTCAGGTAGCATGATGCCTCCAGCTTTGTTCTTTTTGCTCAGGATTGTCTTGGCTATGCAGGCTCTCTTTTGGTCCATATGAAGTTTAAGGTGGTTTTTCCAGTTCTGTGAAGAAGGTCAATGGTAGCTTGATGGGGATAGCATTGAATCTATAAATTACTTTGGTCAGTATGGCCATTTTCACAATATTGATTCTTCCTAATCAGGAGCATGGAAAGTTTTTCCATCTGTTTCT